>JAGVVM010014075.1:0-15703 GCA_019149425.1 Psidium friedrichsthalianum
TCAATTGGCAAATCCCTCATTCAATATAAGTATATTCAATGATGTTAATAATTCTGTTAACTAAGATTTTCTGCGAGTTTGACGACAAAAAAAAAAAAAGATTTTCCGAGAGAGCCCTTTGGCCCTTATTTAAGAGACAAGTATAGTGAAAATTTGGAAAAGAACAAAAAAAAAAAGACAAGTTATAAATATGTTGCATTGGTATCAAATCCAGTCATAAATCTTTTAATTAGGCTAATTTAGTTCTAAACCTTTTTATATTGGTATCAATTGAGTTCACTTAACCAATTTAGGCCAGAAATTACTGACGTGGCATTGTTTGTGCCGATGCGGGTAATTTTTTATTTTTTTATTATGACGTTGACGTGCATATATTTTGATTTTTGATTTTTTTTTTATTTTCTAGCCCAAATTGGTTGGATGGACTCAAATGGTACTAATTCAATTCTAGACCTTTCAATTGGTACCAATGTAATCGGCTTAGAACTTTTTTTTTTATACTTTTCCCGTGAAAATTTAAAAACCTTACTCATTAAATACGTTCAATTAGTGCCTTGTACTCCTTGACACAACAATAATGACAGCAACCCTAATAATTATTTCTACTGCAGTATCATGATTAGAGAGATTGATCCTCTATTTATTTCTACACTTTGAATAAGTAATGACTTGAACAGGTGGAAGCTGCATGCGCAGAAAAAAGTAATGGTCATATTTTATTTTATTAAAGCTTAAAAGCATAGGAGAAAAGGCTGCTGTTAAGGAAAACCAAACCATGATGTTTCCTGCTCGAAGCAACTCATCCGTCCCGCAAATCAAACCGACCACAATAATCATGTTCGGCCAATTACGTGTCCGTTTATTTTGTCAACTCCCGAACTAGAAAAGCAACTTTCACGTGTCATATTGACATCTACTAAATTTAGGAGACAGCTCCAGACTTGTTTGACGCCAATTTTTATTTTTATTCTTTTTTTTTTTTGCTTAAGTTTCATTTCGTTCCGCGAAAAATAAATTGTGTCGTTTAAAATAATTAAACATCTTATGTCTATATGCTTTTGTGGATGGTGAAAATATTTTTCGTTTTTATTTATTTTTGTAAGTGGTACAAGCGTTTATCTTTAAGAGTGCATTTTCGAAGTCATTCATTCTTCGCCAAACAAATGCATTAGTTGTGACTCTTCCTCCAAAACTTTGAAATAAAAGAGTTACTTAACTCTTGAAAAAATTGTTAGATAAGTGAAGAACATATTATGAAATTACTCTCAAGATCATTTTCAATCCTTTATCTTACCTTATAGAAAGATAATATAGATTTCGGGTACAAAAAATTTTGCGTATATATCGGAGAGGAAAACTCGAAGATTTTAATTTTAGATATTATGAATAATCGACCATATTTTGTTAATGTACGGAAATTCTATGGTATTTTGTTAATCTTGTCAAATTTTTTTGGTCAAAAATAACATTTCATTCACATCCACCAATAAATCATTGTCCAATTGTTATAACTTCAACACAATTTTTTTTTTTCAGATAATAAGATGAATCATCAGAACAAAGATATGACTCACACAATAGAAAAAAATCTATGACTTCTTCAAATTAAAATCGGGGACTGATCATTAAATTCATCTTTAGTAATGAGCACACACTTGAGATCTTCATTTGTTGTTATGGCTTTGTCTTTGGGCGGTGTGCGCTTCGGTTCAATGTTCTTAACACCATCGCCATGCTGAACAAAAAAGGTTGAATAAGCATAGATATTATAGTGAGAATAAAACCTTCACCAAGCTCCTCCGATCTTCTTTAGAATTGAATTTATACAATAACGAAATCTAGGAAAGCGAAATCTTGAAAACATACACAAAGAAAACTTCTCGAAACGGGAGAAAGAATCTTTCATATCTAAACTAGATCAAAAGAAAGAATAAAATACGTTAACGAAGAGGGAGGAAAGAGAGAGATCTTGCTCAAATCCTTCCCGCCCTAGAGGTAGAAGAAGGAAGAATAGATAGAGAAGAATTTTTTTTTTTTTTTTGGGTCGGGAGATAATAAGGTTTTGGGCGGCTAGGATTTTGGGGGGAAGAGCAGGACTACACAGTGCGATGAATTGGCAAGCTCAATCTTGTCAGTTGAATTTGATGTCTTGCGCATTGTTTTCAACACATAATTTCAAATCATCCTAAGTGGAGGACATGACTTTTAACGGAACTTTGTGGAAAATGTTGTGAGGTCGAAACGAAGAATGCTTTTGTTTTCTATGAAGTAGCTACAAAATCAAAATCATTTTCTACGGTCAAGGTCCTTTGGACCGACATTGTACCACGTATGCTGACCTATATGAACAATATAATCATAGACTAGCCCTAAGGATTGCATTCAATAACAGAAAAATGGTACGAGCGATCATTATTGAAGAAAATTATTTTTCGCAATTCATTTTTCTCAAAACATCTACTCTATTGAGTTTGTGGATTTTTGATCAATTCTCCCATTAAAGTGCCTTCTTATTCATCGCCCTTATAAAGGAGAGTTATCATTCGAGCAAATAAATAGGAATAAGCTCTTTAGTTATTTCATTAGTGCTAAAAAGCTTATGATAGAAACTTTCCTCATGCTGACAATTAATAAGGGTACCATTTACGCTATATTAAGAAAACTAGTCAGAGAGGGATTATCTTTTTGCCAATATTTATTCTTTTTCCGAAGCTCTTCTAGGCATTTAAAAGAAAAAAGGGAAAAAAAAAAGATGTTGATTGAATGGGCCTGGGGAAGGCCCATACAGGATTAAGCTGGTCTCAGCAGGCCGAGCCCAAGAAGTCCAACATCGCTCTCAGGCCCTAATAATATTTCCTGGCACTGTCTTGTTGCTTATGTTGAAGTCTTTGTCGTGTTTGTCCCATCATCGTTGTCACTTGGTATATGCCAATATCAAATTGCAGCTGAAGCACAAAATGTTTCATTCCGCCCCGACTCCCAAAGGAAAGGGAAACAAAATGGGAAAATAGGCGTCGATTCGCCCTTTAAGTAGCTCGAAAGATTAGGGCATGGCTTCCCGGCGAAGCGGGGCACAAGTTACCATCGACCAGCCATTCGACATCAAAGACATGCTTGCAACACCCGGGTGCGACCGAGAGCCCAACCCTAAATTCCCTCCGGGTATGTCGCTCTTTTCTCGTTTGCCGCCGTTCACCGTCGCGGCTTACATCGCTTCTCTCCACATTCTAATTGGGGTTATTCGGATGCTCGATCTTTTCGGTGGTGAAAATGGCAGATACAAGAGCAAAAAAGAAAAACCATAGGACTAGTAGTGTGTGTGCAGTTTGAGGAATGTTGACATATCTTCAAATATATACATATCTCGGGATTTTATTAGCAATTTCAGGCTAAATTTGCAACTATAAAAATAATCACTTTGTGAAAACTCTAACAGTTATTAAATTGTTATATATCTTTCTACGATTAATAAATTTTCTTTATGATGACTCCGAAGGAAAATCTGAAATAATAGCTAGAGAGAGGGGAGAGACTATGTGATGTTGTGTCCTTTATCTATAATCAACGTCTCACCAATAATTGTAAAAATTTCGAGTAGAAAAGATAAACTAGAAAAAGCACAACTCCAAATCGAAATCTACCAAATTCTCCTATTAACTCTCTAAATCACTTCGCTGCTAATTTCGTTACAATTAACGTTCATAAGAAAAGACTCAATCGATCTCGAACCTTTTGAGAGATCTAGTGCTCTTAAACTCAACGTTGATGTATCTTTTGTGGAAGGAACTTCGGAAGGCGCAGATGCAGGGATCACATTGGTTGCTTGATCGGTGCAAGTTGTCTCGGTTGCGCAAATGGAATCGCTGGCTGTCATGGTTACCTTAAGACTTTTGCCGCATGAAGTGATGAGAGCTTCTTTTGGAGTCGAATAAACTTGACTTGATAAGTGCTCATTCGGGCCCAGATCATCTTAAGTGGGAAGTAGGGATGAACAATTCTTGATTCTCGATTTTCGAAACCAAGAATCGGACCATCGGTCTTGAAAACTGGTCCGGTCCGGTTCTCGAACAGTCCAATGGAACTGGTAAAAATATCCAATAATCAAGAGGAAAGAAAAAAATCAAGAACAAGCCCGGTTTCCATACAATCCCGTTTTATTTGATCTTGCGGTGTGGTGAATTATGAATGATGAAATCACAATGCCAGCACCAACTGCCCGTTACAAGTTCATCATTGTAGCACATCGATCCCGTGGGATGGTCAAAGTACTCGTGCGGCGGAGGAGCCATGGTGGGTCGATCGGACCAGTGTGACCATTTCATGGATGAAAGGGACAAACCGTGGTTAAACATAAGCGTGACTATATGCATATGACTTCCTGGATACCCGACAATATCATTCAAGCGTGTGAGAGGCGTTGAGCGAAAAGAGGCGACATATGTGAGAGAGGGCGAGGCATCGGACATTCAGGCTCGAGAGTGTGAGAGGCGGCTGGGAAAGAAAGAAGGGAATTAGGGTTACTTTTATAAAAATAAGAAATAATAAATAATAAATAAAAGTTGGCCTCTCCGATCTGGTTCCGTGTCGCTGAACCCGCGAACCAAACCGTTGCCCTCTAAAATTGGAAACCGGACTACTAGCTCGGGACAGTCTCGATTTGATCGGTCCGACTTGTTCACCCCCCAGTGAAAAGTGCATGTGCCTAACGAAGCACGTCATGATATGTTAGTGTGGCTTTAGGATATCCAATCAGCCCATTGCAAAAGGGAGTTTAATAAAAGACGAGTTTGTTTGAGTGAACGTGTTTTCTAGATCTTCATCTATTTGTTTTCCAAATTTAAATTTCCAAATTTAAAGAGGTGAAAACACTTTCGAAATTACTTATCTCGAAATTTTTTTAATAATTTCCATTTTTTCCTCTTCTTTTTTTTTTTCTTCTTACTTCGCTAGTCACCAAGCTACCAGCCACGCGAGGTCAAGCTCCGCTGGGCCAGCTAAGCTCGATCTTGTGTGGCCGGTTTAAGATGAAGTCATGAGGTTGAATTCATTTCTCAAACGAAATCCAAACATCAGAAAACGTTTTTCGGTCAAACATAACAAAACAAAAGAAAACTAACTATTTTCCTAAAAAATGTTTTCCCGAAAAGTATGTTCATTTAGCATACATTCTTTTCCCAGACAAATGCACTCAAAGTTGCCGATTGGGTTGCAAAAGCCCAAAGGAAAAGAAAAACCTGCCTGGAAATTGGGCTATCTAGTATCTATCCCCCCCTGCCCCGAAACTTTGGTCCGTGGTCCTCACCTTTATCTAAATGAAGGTGAAGTGCTATTTGCAGACCCTAAAAAACAACAAAAATTACAAAAAAAAAAACTCACCAAAAGCCAGGCCCAATTAATCTTCATGTGGGCTTTTTTCATACGGGCCAAGCCCACATGAATTTTCACAAAAATCAGAATGAAAAAAATATTTAAAAAAAATACAGTATCGTTAAGAACCAGAAAAAAAAGAAAAAAAAAAAAAAGATCCAAACCCCATCGGTTGACCAGACCAAGTCAAGTCATATCACATCCCGCCTTGCAGAATCCCATCAGAATCAGAGCAGCAGACGAAGGATGTAAGGCACAGAAGTCTAATCGGATCATCATCATCATCATCACCACAATTATTCTTTGTTATATGCGATGGAATCCTCAATTATTTCCAACTTAAACGTGCGCATCTCGAAACAAAACAATTAATCTCTTCAAGGGAGAAATTACAGTCACGGGAAAATGAAAAATCAATTATTCTCATACCGCTGCTCAACATTCACTTGTTTAAATACCCATCTGTAAATTTTCTCTTTTTGACTTTTAGACAGTAAGATGGCGTTCTTTTTGCTCCGTTAATCTATACAGATCCAAATAAATCATTTTGCAACGAATCGCATGATCACAGCCCCGCGCTCGTAATCTTTTTAATGCGGATTTAAATGTGGGGCGTTGTATTTGAATATGAGTTTGCGGCTCTCAAAACTTAATAAATTATGGAGAAATTCATAAAAAAAAAAAAGTCTCGAATATCTCTATCGTGACACGTTTACCTTAATTTTTGCTTGGGACATAAAAAAAATCTCGAAATTCGTATATATTCGACTCGTTTACCCTCTATTAAGATCTATTAAAATTTTTCGATCAAAATAAATTTTATTTTATTTAAGTCGCGGGGCGTCACGACAACGCCTCTCATTTTCTGGTGTGTTCATGTTGGCAGATTTTTTTACTGTCCTCGTTCAAAGAACTTTGGCGAACATTGAATGTATCGTACAGTTATAAATTTGAGATTTTTAGAGCCGCGAAAAAAAAAAAATTAGGATAAACATGTTATGTGATTTTGGTTGCTTTTGGCCATAAATCAATGTAAAGAATTCTCTGAATAATTCATTATAGGTGCAGCATTGCAGGGAGGTACACTAGGCAGGTCCAGAGGTAGCTAAAATTAGACTCTGTCTCCGAGCCCCCCACCCCAGTCTCCACGAAGCTGCTGACCATAACTTTTATTATGACAAACTTGCAAGCCACAGCAAAAGCCTCCAGGGGTTGAATTCAACCGGCCGCAAGAGCCCCCCGTCGGCAGGCGGCGACGGCGGCGGCGAGGTGACGGGCTGAGCCGGAGGAGCGCCACGTGGAGTGGGGGCAGTCGCGGAACAAAGGCCCCAGAAAGGAGTGGATTCTGAGTTGGATTCGGGACGTCGACAGGTCCCCTCGAAGACAAAAGTTGGCACTGCTTCGACGTCTTGTCCCTCCCTCGATCACTGACGACCCCTGACCACCCCCAACGAGAAGTTCTCTTTTCTCAAATAAAATTATTTTCCGATTAAGATAATATCGAGCGCACTTCAATCTTATTATAAACTATACCGACCGACGTTTAAATAAACGAGTCGCACTCAATAATTTTTATGATTATATCATGTGACGTACCAATCAATTTGTACTAGAGTCGATCGCCAGGCGGCCACGCACTTATATCGGATCCAAATGTACAG
The DNA here is from genome assembly GCA_019149425.1 of Psidium friedrichsthalianum. Taxonomy (NCBI): domain Eukaryota; kingdom Viridiplantae; phylum Streptophyta; class Magnoliopsida; order Myrtales; family Myrtaceae; genus Psidium; species Psidium friedrichsthalianum. The sequence continues at coordinate 7,029 of JAGVVM010014075.1, forward strand.
TTAAATCAGTAAATTTTAAGTACTTTAGGAGCTAGGCGAGCTGAACTCCTAAATGAAAGTACATCCCCTGACATTTAGGCTTCTTCTTGTGAAAAACGGGTGATTTAGAACATATTTTTTTTAAATGATTACCTTACATCGTTTACAGAAAAGAATGAAAAAAAATTATTTTTATCGTCCATAAATATTTAAATATAAATTATTATAGTTAATAAAAATATTTTTTATTGATTAATTATTTTCAAATGATACATGCATTTTTTTAGAAAAATATTTTTTAAAATTATATTTTTAACGAAACAAACGAAGCTTTAGCTATAAAATGAAAATTTAAATTGCCTAGCATTATATTGTCGAATATCATTAGGGACTAAACTATTTCATGCACGGTGGTTAAAAGGCCAAATTTCTAAGAAAACTTCAATTTTAGCTCTTATTCCAATTATACCTTTTGTCTCATAAAAACCTCCAACTTTAAATTTAGTCTTAATTCTACCTTAAATTTTTTTTATCGTGAAAATTATAAAAAAAAAAAAAGTCATAAACCTATTACAATTATACCAATTCAGTTTCAATTTTTTTTTGGTCAAAATAGTCTCAAAATTTTAAATTTGTACCAATTCAGTCATTCCTGTCAATTTTAACAAAAATTGCTAGTGCTGCAAGACCAACATTAACATGATAATTTTTAAAATATATTTTTGAATTTTTCTTTTTTTTTTTCTTTCTCCTCTTCCTCAGCCACGCCTAAACACCCCAGATCGAAGAGACGTGTGGCCTCACCTACCACTAGCGATGGCAATGTCAATGAGGCTCGCCCTCTCTGGATTTGGTTGGGCAAACATCACCCAACCCCTCCTTGAGGTCAAGCTTGCTAGTGGCTGGACGACCTCACGAGGCTAGCCTCGCCATCGCCATTGGCTAGCGAGCCCACGCCTCTTGGTAGTCGAAGGTGTTGCCGATCAAAGGTATGGATGAGGATGAAGACAAGGTAGAGAAAGAAAATAAACAAATGAAAATTTGAAGATTTATTAAAACAATTGCCACGTCAGCAATTTCTGGCCAGAATTGGCCCAAATGCAAAGGTTTAGGACTTAATTAGCACAATTATAATAGGTTTAGGATTTTTTTGGCAATTATGCCTTTTTTTGCCCTATAAAAAATTCTTAACCTCAGGTCATGTCCCAATTATAATCTAAACCTTTTTTTGTCCTATGGAAAACTCCTAAATTTAGGTCATGTTTCGGTTTTATTGTCTAATTTCAATTTTATTCTAATTTTTTTTTATATTTTTATGAAAAGTCACAAACTTTTACTTGAGTCACCAATCTATCCCCATTAACTCTTTGTCTAAAATTTCTCATCGATAACCGAGAAATGAAAAACTCTCAAGCATGATCGAGTGTCCCAAGTGTGAGCTCTCCAACCATGAGAGATTGAATATTCCCAAGTACAAGAGATCGAACGCCAAGTGCAAAATCTCAAAGGACAATTTCGAAGGAGGATTCATGGAGGCGGATTTAGAATTCAAGTAAAAGTTGGTGATCTTTACGTGACAAAAAGATTAGAGCAAAATTAAAACTGGACCCAAAGCTAAGATTTTTTTTAGGATACAAAAAATTTTAGAGTAAAATTGATATTGGGCCTAAAGTTTAGGGCTTTCTATAAGACAAAAAAGAAAGTTTAGAATAAAATTGAGATTGTACTTAAAGTTAGAGATTTTTTATAAGATAAAAAGTAACTTGAAATAAGAAATGAAGTTTGAGATCTTTTAGGATATTAGCGCGTGGTAAAAATGATCGGGCAAATCTGGCTATTTGGCGTTGTCTCTGTTAGGTTGCTCTATGGTGTTTGTATGGTGTCACGTATGAAAGAAAGAACTAGAATAAGAGCCAGGTTTTTCGTTATACAAAAGTATTGCAGCAAAAGGGACGACTCGATTGCATTACTTTGGTGAATTATAGGATTTTATTTTTTGCTGCACTTGCTCGAGAATAAATTACTAAAGGGATGGTTTTATTTCATGGTTGACACATGAGATCAATTTTTTTCTCAACTTCCTAATGTCCGCGTAGTTGGTAGGAAAACAATGGACTTCTTGTACTAGAGGACATTCGTTCGAGTTTGGATTAGTCATCTGCACATGTTAAAAGCCTAAACTTAATAGCTTCCTGGGGCTTTCATAATATTTTGTGAGCCTCTTATGTCGGGTCTCTACGCTTGTACTCCATAATATTATAAAATGAAAAGGTTAAATTTTGTGGATTTTCTCAATATTGGCGACATTTGACATATCTTTAATATATTTTTTTTGCTAGAAATGTGAATATTTATGTATTAATGCTGAAATAGAATAATTGTTCCAAACTTTCCTTTCTCTAGTACCTTTGACATTCTAGTTGACTTAGGACCATATGTAGAAAACGTATTCGAATTATTTTCTCAATGGTCCTAATCAACTGAATGTCAAACCACTAGCTTGAAGGAAAGTTGAAACAATTATTCTATTTCAGCATTAATACATAAAATATTACATTTCTAGCAAAAATTATAATTAAAAGATATGTCAAATGTCCCAATATTGGAAAATCCACAAAATTTAAACTTTCATTTTATAATATTATGGAGTACAAGCGTAGAGACCCGACCATAAGAGGCTGACAAAATATTATGAAAGCCCCAGGAAGCTATTAAGTTTAGGCTTTAACATGTGCAGATGACTAATCCAAACTCGAACGAATGTCCTCTAGTACAAGAAGTCCATTGTTTTCCTACCAACTACGCGGACATTAGAAGTTGAGAAAAAAATTGATCTCATGTGTCAATTATGAAATAAAACCATCCCTTTAGTAATTTATTCTCGAGCAAGTGCAGTAAAAAAATAAAATCCTATAATTCACCAAAGTAATGCAATCGAGTCGTCCCTTTTGCTGCAATACTTTTGTATAACGAAAAACCTGGCTCTTATTCTAGTTCTTTCTTTCATACGTGACACCATACAAAACACCATAGAGCAACCTAACAGAGGACAACGCCAAATAGCCAGATTTGCCCCGATCATTTTTACCACGCGCTAATATCCTAAAAGATCTCAAACTTCATTTCTTATTCAAGTTTACTTTTTATCTTATAAAAAATCTCTAACTTTAAGTACAATCTCAATTTTATTCTAAACTTTCTTTTTTGTATTATAGAAAGCCCTAAACTTTAGGCCCAATATCAATTTTACTCAAAATTTTTGTATCCTAAAAAAAATCTTAGCTTTGGGTCCAGTTTAATTTTGCTCTAATCTTTTTGTCACGTAAAGATCACCAACTTTTACTGAATTCTAAATCCGCCTCCATGAATCCTCCTTCGAATTGTCCTTTGAGATTTTGCACTTGGCGTTCGATCTCTTGTACTTGGGAATATTCAATCTCTCATGTTGGAGAGCTCACACTTGGGACACTCGATCATGCTTGAGAGTTTTTCATTTCTCGGTTATCGATGAGAAATTTTAGACAAAGAGTTAATGGGGATAGATTGGTGACCAAGTAAAAGTTTGTGACTTTCATAAAAATATATAAAAAATAAATTAGAATAAAATTGAAATAGACAATAAAACCGAAACATGACCTAAATTTAGGAGTTTTCCATAGGACAAAAAAAGGTTTAGATTATAATTGGGACATGACCTGAGGTTAAGAATTTTTTATAGGGCAAAAAAAGGCATAATTGCCAAAAAATCCTAAACCTATTATAATTGTGCTAATTAAGTCCTAAACCTTTGCATTTGGGCCAATTCTGGCCAGAAATTGCTGACGTGGCAATTGTTTTAATAAATCTTCAAATTTTCATTTGTTTATTTTCTTTCTCTACCTTGTCTTCATCCTCATCCATACCTTTGATCGGCAACACCTTCGACTACCAAGAGGCGTGGGCTCGCTAGCCAATGGCGATGGCGAGGCTAGCCTCGTGAGGTCGTCCAGCCACTAGCAAGCTTGACCTCAAGGAGGGTTGGGTGATGTTTGCCCAACCAAATCCAGAGAGGGCGAGCCTCATTGACATTGCCATCGCCAATGGTAGGTGAGGCCACACGTCTCTTCGATCTAGGGTGTTTAGGCGTGGCTGAGGAAGAGGAGAAAGAAAAAAAAAGAAAAAATTCAAAAAATATTTTAAAAATTATCATGTAATGTTGGTCTTGCAGCACTAGCAATTTTTGTTAAAATTGACAGGAATGACTGAATTGGTACAAATTTAAAATTTTGAGACTATTTTGACCAAAAAAAAATTGAAACTGAATGGTATAATTGTAATAGGTTTATGACTTTTTTTTTTTTTTATAATTTTCACGATAAAAAAAATTTAAGGTAGAATTAAGACTAAATTTAAAGTTGGAGTTTTTATGAGACAAAAGGTATAATTGGAATAAGAGCTAAAATTGAAGTTTTCTTAGAAATTTGGCCTTTTAACCACCGTGCATGAAATAGTTTAGTCCCTAATGATATTCGACAATATAATGCTAGGCAATTTAAATTTCATTTTATAGCTAAAGCTTCGTTTGTTTCGTTAAAAATAAATATTTAAAAAATATTTTTCTAAAAAAATGCATGTATCATTTGAAATAATTAATCAATAAAAAATATTTTTATTAACTATAATAATTTATATTTAAATATTTATATGGACGATAAAAATAATTTTTTTCATTCTTTTCTGTAAACGATGTAAGGTAATCATTTAAAAAAAATATGTTCTAAATCACCCGTTTTTCACAAGAAGAAGCCTAAATGTCAGGGGATGTACTTTCATTTAGGAGTTCAGCTCGCCTAGCTCTAAAGTACTTAAAATTACTGATTTAACTGTACATTTGGATCCGATATAAGTGCGTGGCCGCCTGGCGATCGACTCTAGTACAAATTGATTGGTACGTCACATGATATAATCATAAAAAAATTATTGAGTGCGACTCGTTTATTTAAACGTCGGATCGGTATAGTTTATAATAAGATTGAAGTGCGCTCGATATTATCTTAATCGGAAAATAATTTTATTTGAGAAAAGAGAACTTCTCGTTGGGGGTGGTCAGGGGTCGTCAGTGATCGAGGGAGGGACAAGACGTCGAAGCAGTGCCAACTTTTGTCTTCGAGGGGACCTGTCGACGTCCCGAATCCAACTCAGAATCCACTCCTTTCTGGGGCCTTTGTTCCGCGACTGCCCCCACTCCACGTGGCGCTCCTCCGGCTCAGCCCGTCACCCGCCGCCGCCGTCGCCGCCTGCCGACGGGGCGGGCTCTTGCGGCCGGTTGAATTCAACCCCTGGAGGCTTTTGCTGTGGCTTGCAAGTTTGTCATAATAAAAGTTATGGTCAGCAGCTTCGTGGAGACTGGGGTGGGGGGCTCGGAGACAGAGTCTAATTTTAGCTACCTCTGGACCTGCCTAGTGTACCTCCCTGCAATGCTGCACCTATAATGAATTATTCAGAGAATTCTTTACATTGATTTATGGCCAAAAGCAACCCCAAAATCACACAACATGTTTATCCTAATTTTTTTTTTCGCGGCTCTAAAAATCTCAAAAATTATAACTGTACGATACATTCAATGTTCGCCAAAGTTCTTTGAACGAGGACAGTAAAAAAATCTGCCAACATGAACACAACCAGAAAATGAGAGGCGTTGTCGTGACGCCACGCGACTTAAATAAAAAATAAAATTATTTTGATCGAAAAATATTTAATAGAATCTCAATAGAGGGTAAACGAGTCGAATATATACGAATTTCGAGATTTTTTTTATGTTCCTCCCCAAGCAAAAAAATTAAGGTAAACGTGTCACGATAGAGTATTCGATACTTTTTTTTTTTTTTTTAGAATTTCTCATAATTTATTAAGTTTGAGAGCCGCAAACTCATATTCAAATAAACAACGCCCCACATTTTAAACCCGCATTAAAAAGATTACGAGCGCGGGGCTGTGATCATGCGATTCGTTGCAAAATGATTTATTTGGATCTGTATAGATTAACGGAGCAAAAAGAACGCCATCTTACTGTCTAAAAGTCAAAAAAGAGAAAATTTACAGATGGGTATTTAAACAAAGTGAATGTTGAGCAGCGGTATGAGAATAATTGATTTTTCATTTTCCCGTGACTGTAATTTCTCCTTGAAGAGATTAATTGTTTTGTTTCGAGATGCGCACGTTTAAGTTGGAAATAATTGAGGATTCCATCGCATATAACAAAGAATAATTGTGGTGATGATGATGATGATGATCCGATTAGACTTCTGTGCCTTACATCTTCGTCTGCTGCTCTGATCTGATGGGATTCTGCAAGGCGGGATGTGATATGACTTGACTTGGACTTGTTGGTCAACGATGGGGTTTGGATCTTTCTTTTTTTTTTTCTTTTTTTTCTGGTTCTTAACGATACTGTATTTTTTTTAAATATTTTTTTCATTCTGATTTTTGTGAAAATTCATGTGGGCTTGGCCCGTATGAAAAAGCCCACATGAAGATTAATTGGGCCTGGCTTTTGGTGAGTTTTTTTTTTTGTAATTTTTGTTGTTTTTTAGGGTCTGCAAATAGCACTTCACCTTCATTAGATAAAGGTGAGGACCACGGACCAAAGTTTCGGGGCAGGGGGGGATAGATACTAGATAGCCCAATTTCCAGGCAGGTTTTTCTTTTCCTTTGGGCTTTTGCAACCCAATCGGCAACTTTGAGTGCATTTGTCTGGGAAAAGAATGTATGCTAAATGAACATACTTTTCGGGAAAACATTTTTAGGAAAATAGTTAGTTTTCTTTTGTTTTGTTATGTTTGACCGAAAAACGTTTTCTGATGTTTGGATTTCGTTTGAAATGAAATTCAAACCTCATGACTTCATCTTAAACCGGCCACACAAGATCGAGCTTAGCTGGCCCAGCGGAGCTTGACCTCGCGTGGCTGGTAGCTTGGTGACTAGCGAAGTAAGAAGAAAAAAAAAAAGAAGAGGAAAAAATGGAAATTATTAAAAAAATTTCGAGATAAGTAATTTCGAAAGTGTTTTCACCTCTTTAAATTTGGAAATTTAAATTTGGAAAACAAATAGATGAAGATCTAGAAAACACGTTCACTCAAACAAACTCGTCTTTTATTAAACTCCCTTTTGCAATGGGCTGATTGGATATCCTAAAGCCACACTAACATATCATGACGTGCTTCGTTAGGCACATGCACTTTTCACTGGGGGGTGAACAAGTCGGACCGATCAAATCGAGACTGTCCGAGCTAGTAGTCCGGTTTCCAATTTTAGAGGGCAACGGTTTGGTTCGCGGGTTCAGCGACACGGAACCAGATCGGAGAGGCCAACTTTTATTATTATTATTATTTCTTATTTTTATAAAAGTAACCCTAATTCCCTTCTTTCTTTCCCAGCCGCCTCTCACACTCTCGAGCCTGAATGTCGATGCCTCGCCTCTCTCACATATGTCGCCTCTTTTCGCTCAACGCCTCTCACACGCTTGAATGATATTGTCGGGTATCCAGGAAGTCATATGCATATAGTCACGCTTATGTTTAACCACGGTTTGTCCCTTTCATCCATGAAATGGTCACACTGGTCCGATCGACCCACCATGGCTCCTCCGCCGCACGAGTACTTTGACCATCCCACGGGATCGATGTGCTACAATGATGAACTTGTAACGGGCAGTTGTGTGGTGCTGGCATTGTGATTTCATCATTCATAATTCACCACACCGCAAGATCAAATAAAACGGGATTGTATGGAAACCGGGCTTGTTCTTGATTTTTTTCTTTCCTCTTGATTATTGGATATTTTACCAGTTCCATTGGACTGTTCGAGAACCGGACCGGACCAGTTTTCAAGACCGATGGTCCGATTCTGGTTTCGAAAATCGAGAATCAAGAATGTTCATCCCTACTTCCCACTTAAGATGATCTGGGCCGAATGAGCACTTATCAAGTCAAGTTTATTCGACTCCAAAAAGAAGCTCTCATCACTTCATGCGGCAAAAGTCTTAAGGTAACCATGACAGCCAGCGATTCCATTTGCGCAACCGAGACAACTTGCACCGATCAAGCAACCAATGTGATCCCTGCATCTGGCCTTCCGAAGTTCCTTCCACAAAAGATACATCAACGTTGAGTTTAAGAGCACTAGATCTCTCAAAAGGTTCGAGATCGATTGAGTCTTTCTATGAACGTTAATTGTAACGAAATTAGCAGCGAAGTGATTTAGAGAGTAATAGGAGAATTTGGTAGATTTCGATTTGGAGTTGTGCTTTTTCTAGTTTATCTTTTCTACTCGAAATTTTACAATTATGGTGAGACGTTGATTATAGATAAAGGACACAACATCACATAGTCTCTCCCCTCTCTCTAGCTATTATTTCAGATTTTCCTTCGGAGTCATCATAAAGAAAAATTTATAATCGTAGAAAGATATATAACAATTTAATAACTGTTAGAGTTTTCACAAAGTGATTATTTTTATAGTTGCAAATTTAGCCTGAAATTGCTAATAAAATCCCGAGATATGTATATATTGAAGATATGTCAACATTCCTCAAAACTGCACACACACTACTAGTCCTATGGTTTTTCTTTTTTGCTCTTGTATCTGCCATTTTCACCACCGAAAAAGATCGAGCATCCGAATAACCCAATAGAATGTGGAGAGTAAGCGGTGAATTA
>JAGVVM010014076.1:0-10719 GCA_019149425.1 Psidium friedrichsthalianum
CGAGTTATGTTTGTTTCTGTATTATCTCTGGGTATTATATCTCGAATGATTACTTTATATCTCCAACATCTTTGACATTATGTTAGCGTATGAGGGCTTCGTCCCTTAGTGAAAGTTCGATTAACACTCCAAATAAGAAGTGTCCTTGAGAAGCCTTTGGAATCATTGGCCTATGTTCGCCTGAATCAACGGGCTCACGACATCCTATGTAACACTCGTGCCGCTGGTCCACGATCTGCCGACGCTTAAGAAATTACATCGCGACCAGACGACGCGCTTGACCAAACGTGAACCTACAGAAGCTATCTCCAACCATACATGCATACATACGATAACAGGGTAGAAGGGTACAAGGAAAGCAGCTAACAATATCAGTCAAACTAAAATTCATATACATATATAATAAGAGCGTTAGGTACAGACCATCAAAAGAGGTGTCATAATACAACCCAAAATCTACGCTCGGTCAGTCCACTCAACCTAGGGTCTATCATCTAGTCCTGGTCGATCTCACTCCAGTCTGACTGCCAGGGAAGCTCCTCTAGGTCCTCCTCGTACTCTGGAGAGGAAGGCTCAGTGTCCATCGGATCGCCCTCGGCGTGGCCATCAATCACCATCCGTCCTGGCGACAGTAGCTGCTCCAGTGGCTCGGGGTCGAGGATCTCACCTCTATAGGTAGCGAGACGAAGCAGTGTAGGGTATCTTCCTCTACCATCGGGACGTCGAAAGCTCGCACGGGTCCCACGAAGACTTGATCTCTCTCTACCATCTAAGCCTCATACCTATGTGGGACCAGGAGAGGACTACCATGATATACCCAAATAGTGGTAAGGTGTCTGATCCAAAGAGTACGATCCTCCTTAACGTAGTGGCTAATCTCGGTCTCTACCTCCACTGGAGTCCAAAAAGTACCGAGGGTATATCCATTACTGCGGTCGGGGATCTAAAATGTTGGCAACCAACGCTAGTGAGTCAAAGACTCAATAAGCTCGCCACTAATTCTAGCGTAGGATAAAGTATGCTAGTCGTTCGGTCCTATCCTGTAGTCTAGGGCTAGCCAATACTCCCTATCCAGGCTCTCTCGAACGACGACATAAGCAAATTACACAGGCGTAGGCCGATCTACCAGTAATTGCATATTGACTGAAAATAATTCACATGCAGGAATGAATCATCAAGCGTATCAAAGTCTCGGTTCATGCACAATGCACGATGCCAAATCACATGTGACCACGAATGGTTCGGCCCGCGTCTCATACGCTACAGGCTCGTGTCCCAACCCACGTGTGGTACGCCTCAGGTTGACACGCTTATCTCTCCAGCTACTTCGTGCCTCGCACTTCAGGGCGCATCGTGCCTCCACCAGGTACGTTAGGTCCGCACGCTTATCTCTCCATTTCCCATGCGCCTAGCGCCCTACAGGGCCGTTCACCCCTTGTCGCTTCACACAACAGTGCATGCCATGCTCATGCTCAATCGGTGTCAAATCACATCACACAATGCACACTTGTGCATCTTCAGACAGTCGATCAACGTGCGTACATAGCATGACATGACACAATACTTGAGAGTAAAACATAATATCTCAATTCGTACAATCGGTAAATTCCCATCGAGCGTACATGATTTCCCCCATACCTGTTTAATCATATTTACTCTCAAGCCTAAATTCTGGCCCATCAATCACTTTTGATCTATTAACTTCCATTAGTCTCTAAATTTTATTCTTACATCATCCATGGACCACGTATGGCAATTCCTAGCTCAAAGCCCACTCATGTTGCTTAATTTCTTAAGTAAGCCCATTGGGCCCATTTAGCAAAACCTAATTCTCTTGAGTGCATTTTAACCTACGGCCCACTTCCATAACTTGGGCCCATAGTGTTTCATTCTCAATCATCCAAATCAACCCATTAAGTCCCATAATGTAAGCCCATGTCTCAGTCTTATTCAAATTCTTGCATTAGGCTTAATTGGGCCCACTAGTCCATTTCAAGCCCAATTCAAATCTTAGCCCATGGTTCGCAGTTGGTTCCACCAAATACTCTTTTAGACTCAATCTAGACCATCCCAATAGGCCTTAGAGGTCCTTGCCTAAGCCCAATACCATACAAACCAATTCAAGCCCATTAAGTCCTTTTTGGCCCAATTCGATCTACGGCCCATTATCGCACTTGGGCCTTCTAATTTCTCTCTTAAAATTTACCCCAAAACGGCCCATTTGACCTTAGAACCCACGTCCAAGCCTACTACCATGAAAACCATCCTAGGCCCATCAAGCCAACTAGTCTAAATTGGCCCAAATTAACTCTCTAGCCTATTTACTACCCTCACCACTCATTCTCACTCCCCAAATACAAATCCACAGCCCACATGAGTCTCATACACGCCTACCAACAGATCCCAAGCCCACGAGTCGGCCCGTTCTTCCCTACCCCTATATCGGCCTAACCGTTCTATGCGATTCTTGCGGTTTCTAGTTGTTTCACATGCACCAAGCAAACCATCACCCAAACCAATCACATATACATTATTCTAGGCTAAGATTAGTGGTTTACTTACTGAAATGGGGCTGAGATGACGACGGCAACAGTGGAGACGAATGGCGGCCGAAAGGAGCTCACGGCCAAGGGAGGAGCACGGCAACTTGGGGGCTGAGTAAAGGCTAAATTGGGGCCATATCAAGCTAGAAAACAAGGACATGACATGGATATAAGTCCCCTAGGGTCCCCAAGGTCAGATTATGACCACAGAATGTAAAGCATGAAATTGACTCAGAAAAATAGTTTCGTCGACCGAAATGGAAACGCACGAATGAGGCCCAAATCATATCGGATTGGAGTGAAATCAAGTTCTGTGAACTCACCTCAGATGGGGCTACAACATATCCAAAATTTAGGGAGATCCAATGGTTGAGTTTTCGTCGGCGGCCAGTTGAAGTTGGGTGGCTGCAGGAAGTCCGATCTGCACAGGGTCACGGTTTGGCTTGATTTTGAGGGAGTTTTCGGAAAGGATATGGGAAAAAGGCTTCTAGATCTTCAAAGCCCTTTGTCTTATGGTCGTGTGGAGAAAACGGGGAGTCGTTTGGACTCCGGATGAGCTCGAACGAGCCATTTTCGTCCGGTGCGCGCTGGAACCCGAGAAGACGCGAGAGGGAGAGAGAGCTTTCGGGAGGGAGAGAGGGAGAGAGGTCTGGCCGAAAATGATAGAGTGAGGGGGAGAGAGAAGATTATAATTTATACTAGTTAAAATTCAAAATAGCTAGTGGGGTTAGGTAATGGGGTTTGTGATATGAAGGATGTACTTTGATTGACTCTTGAATGACTTGATGGTACTTGAGTTGACTTTGATTGATTGATTGATTTGACATGATTGATTGATGTGACAATCGACGGGACATTGTCTCGGGATGCGTGCCAAATGCACTGATCGGTCCCGAGCGCGAACGAATTTCAGATTGAAATGGATACCACGCTGAAGTGTTCATTCTAAAATAATTCAAATTGTTCTAATTTAAGGACTGAGCATTGACCGGGGGCATTTCGGTAATTTTCTATCTTACTTCTTGCTTCGCGACGTTCACCGCTGTTTGCCCGACTGGCGACGCTTCTGCAACTAAATCCAATTCTCCATTGTAACTATCATAAAAATTCGATTGTTCAAGGTCAGAATTCATTTCGTGGCCAAATTCATTAAATTACGACTCTATTGAAATCTCAGACCAACGGGCGGCTGTTTAGGAAAATTTCCTAGGTAGCCATTCCCCTTCGGTTGATCGTCTCAGAGTAGCTAATTCTGAGCGAGTATCGATTAGAGCACACTAATGAAATATATCTATTCTTATATGAAATCCCGATAATTAGGTCGAATTTTCAGACTGTCACACCATATGATATCGATAGCCCATATAGAGAAGGGCCAAGTCTCGGATATTTGATGAAGTTCATTTGAGGGAGCATTAATTCTGTCTTCATATACCTGATATTGATGGCAGGATCTCACGTGTTGGTTACAATCTGACTCCATGGTCATCCATGATCGAGGACCCTGTTAATAGGGCAAAAAGGTTTCTAGATGGATTAAGGCTCGATATTAGAAGCCAATCTGGTGCCACTGAACCTCAGAGATTATAACGAAGTATATGAACGTGCATAATTGGTGGAAAGGGATTTTGTAGAAAGATTTTCGACGGTTGTACCTCGGGAAGGGCGTGCTTCCTACGCAAGTCTTCAACATGATAAGAAGAAGAAATGACCTACCGATAAGGACAACAGTAATGGAGGGTTTAAGTAGCCAGCAATACAAAATGATATGCACTGAGTTTATGACAAACAACATGGCAATGCACCATGCAGGGTACAAACTGGAGCATACTTTAAATGCAGACAGTAAGGACATCTAGTATGAAATTTCCCTCTATAGGCCCAACGAACTGCACTAAGGGAGCAACCGGTTCTGGGTGGAAATGCGCATCAATGGAATAGCCAATGACCACCAGCGCAAGGACGAGTCTATACAATTGTGCAAGGAGAAGTAGAAAATCCCAACCTTGCCAATTTAGATAGCACTTAAATGGAGATAAAAAGTGCCTCGTGATTATCAATGACAACTTAGTCGGTCAGTACGTGGGAATAAAGTGGTCAAACCTTCGAACTAGACCTTACCAAAAAAACCCCTTTAACCAATATGATAGAGAAAGGATGATAAGTTTGAATAAGTATCAGAGTGTCACAACGGAAGCATAGTTATTAACGAAGCATGAAGAGCTTTTAGAATTCCAATTTATTAAAATGAAGTTAAACAATAATAGGACCTAAGTTAGCCCAATGAAGACTGATGTTGTAAAAGACCGGCTTAAGATAGCTTAAAGTTGATAGAAGGACTACACCGACAAATGAGGAAAACTATTAGAGTTTAGCATGGGCAATTAGGTGTTCCTCAAGGTTTCTCCCATTAAAGGTGTGTCACGCTTTGGCCAAAGAGGTAAGTTAAACTTGAAATCTATAGGGCAGGAGATCTAATTGATCAAGCGGTTCTACCACCAAAACTATCTAATATTCACAAATGTATTTCACATGTCTATTCCCCTAGTTAAGGTCTTGTGGTAGCGGCATGGCATGGAAGAGGCCACGTAGGAGAGCGAAGACATAATGAAGCCCATCTACCCACACTTATTTGAGAATATAGGCATGTTAAAATTTCGGGGACGAAATTTGTAAAGGGCGAAATAGCTATGACAACTTGAAGTTTCTCATTGTGGGTATATTATGGGCCGTTGTTCCCATGAAGGTGATTATGTGAGACGTTTACCATTAGGTAATGTTGAAACCACGAGTGGGCATTCACAAGATACGTCTTACTTTCAATCAGGAGCTAGGAGTGGCCATTAATGTGAATTGAATGAACGGACGTGTTCATGGCATTTGAATTAAAGTTATGTGGTGGATTCCATGCATTTGATGATTTACAAATGAATGTTCATGTTCATATTTACAATACATCACATGATAGTTTTATTGAATTTAAAGCCAACATTTCTACCTTAAGTCTAGTAATTTTATTTAATGAGTTGTTCACTCATCCCTTATTTTTCATGGAAATCGAGATGGCCTCACTACATCCCCACTATTTGAATTGCTAACTCACATGGAATATTTCTAGCAAGATGTCGTGAATGTAGAAATTGACGTCAAAGAGTAGGTGGAGAAATACTCATGGTTCCTCTGCCCAATTTCGATGGACTATCCGATTTCCAAGGTGGAGTGATGCTTGAGGAGAGTAACCAAGTCATGATAATGAAGAGGTCTTTATAGTTTAGTAAGAGTATGGATGGTAGAGTAGCGATGGTAGAGGGTAATTTATCAAATTTTGATTGTATATAGTAAGGGAAGTTAGTGTATACTATAAAGTATACTTGAGGCAAATATGTAAAACTAAGTACGTTTACAAATATATTTTCTGTTAAATTAGGTTAGCTATTAATGTTTCCACAAGTAAGGAATAAAGGTTGGCAGAAAATAATAAATAAACTAAAATAGAGGTAGAACAATGGGATATAACTCTTGGGTCGTTACATATTTCTTATCTCTAATCTGGCTTCCTTAGGGTATTCACCTTTCAACATATAGTTCTTAATGTCATAACACTAGGGTTGATCATCAAAACCCTCTTCAATTACCATGCAATAAGTCAGTTATTTGATGATGTCAATCTTTAGAGGTTTAATATCCATGCCATCCACCACTTGTAGAATGAATGATAGAGTAGCCAAGGCATTAGCAAAGTCATTGTTTCGAAATTTCTTAATCATTTCTTCTAAGAACTTATGATAAGGAATGAGCTTGGAATTCTTGATTTTCCACTGACCCTGGGTTTACAAGATGATCAGCATGGAATCTCTAAAAACTTGTAGTTTCTTTATTTTCATAGTGAGGGCCAGCTGCAGCCTTAGAATGCAAGCCTCGTATTCTAAAATATTGTTGGTACATAGGAATACCAGTTTTGCAATAACTGGATAATATTGGCCCTCTGGAGATATTAGGATTGCCCCAATTCCAGATTCGGTGAGGTTTACGACACTATCAAAATACATTATCCATTTATCTTCGGACAGGCTTAAAATGCATTTTCTACTTCTTCATTACTTGGAGCTTCAAATCCCTCATCATTCTCTGCTTACATACCTGCTATGACCCTTCCTTTGATTGATTTCTGAGTTGAACTCCTAATGTCAAATTCTGATAAGAGCACTTGCCACTTAGTAAATTTCCCGATTAAAGACGGGTTCTCCAAAAGGTATTTGATTGGGTCATTTTCTATGACCAATTGAATATGGTGATAAAGAGTATATTGCCTTAACCTGTGGAGTACCTACACTAGTGCGACACATGTCTTCTTGACTACGGGATAATTCATCTTAAATGCAATAAATTTCTTACTAAATAATAGATTGCTCGTTATTTGTTATTCTCTGAGCTTGTTTAGTCTAATAAAGCTCCCAAAGATTCCTAATGGACAGTGAAATATTGAGTCAGTAGAAAACCAAGTGTAGGAGATACTATGACCGGTGGTGAAATAAGATATTCTTTAATCTTCTCCAATGCTTGATGGCATTTAAAATCCCAATTCGCCCTGGCTCCTTTTCTCCACAGTTTCAAGAATAATTTGCTATGTTAGAATGTTGACATATGAATATAGTGATGTAGTTCAACTTCTCTAGTAAACTCCTCACTTCTTTGACGGCCGTGGTGTTCCAATATCAAATATCACTTTGACCTTAGAAGGTTCAATTTCAATTCCTTGGTTGCTCACCATGAACCCAGGTAGTTTTCTCGATCGTGCCCTGATTACGCATTTAGCGAGATTCAGCTTAATTTGTACTTTCGAAGTCATTCAAATAATTTTCTCAATAGCTAAGTGTGGTCCTATTGGGGTTTAGATTTTGCAATCATATCATCTACATAGACTTCGATCTCTTTGTGTATCATGTCATGAAATAGAGCTACCATGGCTTTCTGATATGTTGCCCTGGCATTTTTCAAACTGAAAGGCATGACTTTATAATAGAAGGTGCCCCCACAACGTTATAAAGGAAGTCTTAGCCTTATCCTCTTCCTTTAGAAGGATTTAGGCTCTATCCAGAGAATCCATCCATAAACAAGACTAGCTCAAAAAACAACGGTGTTGTCAACCAAGACATTGATGTGTAATAGAGGAGGATCATCTTTTGGTCTTGCCTTATTTAGATCATGATAATCTATGCAAACTTTGATTCCCCGTCTTTTCTTCTTTACTGGACAATGTTAGCGGCCCATTCAAGGTGAGGGATAATTTCGATAAATCTCACGTTAAGTAGTTTCATTACTTCTTTTTCGATCTTCTTAGACAATTCTAGTTTTGTCCGTTGAAGCTTTTGTTTCTTTGAGGGAACACTTGGGTTGATCGGAAGCGAATGCTCCACGATGCTCGGATCTAAACCTAGCATGTCCACATGGGACCAAGCAAATATATCTTGATATTATTTGAGAAGTTCGAGTAGATGAGATGCTTTTGATGAAGATAATCTTTCCCCAATTTTTACTTGCTTCATATTCTCAAAATTTTCCAGATTGACCTTGATTGTACCTTCTGTGGTCAGGGGCTTATGTTCCTCATAGCTCCAATCCTATTTTTATCTCTCATATCATCATCCTCCTTTTCTCTAACCCAATAGGAAAAGTTATCAGGATAGTTTAAGCCACATAGTAACCTGTTTGTATATAAGGGATGGTATGCCTGAAATGTTACAAATATTGTTAGTATTCTATGACTACCAATATAAATATATGAATTTTCTTGAAAAGGTAGTTTGAAAGATGTTTTAAGAAAAGAGAGAAAAGGGGAACTAGTTCTCATTTCATCAGACATCCTTACCCCCCAAAAATCATTTCAAAAAACAGGAATCATGTGGAAAATTAGACCTCAAGCTTCAAAGATTTGAAGTCAAGTGTCATCATTGGGCGAATTCGTTATTCCACATGTCCTTAATAAAACTTGTAGGACTTTTTATTAGATGTAAAATGGATCACATTACAATATATACGACTAGATCAACAGTCAGAGATCTAAGGTTATTTTCTCAATGAGAAATGCAACAACAAGATTTAAATTGCAGAATCAATACAATGCAGAAATCTAAATGTATTAAAAGGAAAGGAAAGAAAGGACTTCTTTACTCAAGCAGGGTGAAGTCTTCGTCAAGCCACTCGATGATAACGTTGACGATGTCTTCAATGAACGGAGTAGGACACATCAGGGTCTGGTATATTCTGAATCTGCTCATCTACTAGTAACTTTGGGCACTTGGAGAAATACTAATTCATTAGATTGCTGAACACTTTTGCTTTGCCTTTCCAGGCTCTAGAACCAACAACGAGGTTACCTTTGCCTCCTCGACCTCCATGGCTTGTTTTTGGGCATTGGCCTTGGCATCCATGATAACTCTTCAAGAAGGAGTCATAAATGGGTTCACCGATATACCCTAGACCAATTCGATGATCGTTACTGTCCAATTAGGGAGTTTTCGAATCCCTTGGTCATGCTTTTTCTAGACTTCTCCAAGGATAAAGTCAAGCCAATAACATTTTTCCAAGAGTCAGGATTATATCGAGAAGGCGTGGAAACTCTATCTAGTTTTAGGAGGTATAGTGCGCCACATTACCAATTCAAGGATAGAGTATAACTCAATTTCTTCTATTCAATCTGGCCCCACATATGGAGCTGCACTTCCGGGGTATAGAAGCAAATCTCCATCTTCTATGTGTGTCATAACTATTTTCCATTTTACCAAGAATGGAACCTTCAAGCTAAGCTTGAATGGTACGGTACCGCCGGTGAATCCACGGTCTTCCCAAAAAAAAATCTTAAGGCATAAGGAGATCGCATAACTTAAAATTCGATGGAGAAACTTGATCTGCTGATGAAGACATCCAGCTCAATTTTCTTCGATGACGATTTTCTCATTCCATCAAATGCTTACTAAACAGGAATAGTCCCCTAGAGGTGAGGATAATTCTTCACTATACCCAAGTTCCTCAGAGTGGCAAGGGTATTATTGAAGGTGGAGACGATTACAATGCATGGGGAGACTTGCTTACTGGACTCCGTACGAAACATATGGACGTTATGAGCCCAATTGATGTTTTACGAAGAAAAATCCTCCTCCAAAAAGGATATTTGATCCCATAGTAGAAGATCCAAAAAGTGCTTCTAACGACTTCGTTATGGTTTCAGGGTGTGCATGGACCTCATTTAGCATATTTAGTATTGTGTTCTTGTGCTTCTTCAAGTTAATGAAGAGAATCCAAAAGCGAGAAATGGCGCTGACATTTTTCAATGCTCTACACCTTGAATCGCGTCCTGAGTGAGAACAACATATTCAGCATCTTCCTTTTGTCACAGCCGTTCTTGGGTAACTTGATTGTGTGGCATAACACCCACTCGGATCAAATCATTAAACAACGTAAATCTCTACTTGAACCATAGCTCCAAGGACTACTTAGATTATATATCATGGTGGTAGACTTATCACGATGGGTCTCAAACTTTTTCATCATGTTTCACCTCCTTGCTATCTACCAATCCAATCTGATAGAGCCATTACCACAAGTCAATGGAGTTGACTTTCAGTTCTCTGCCCAGTTGTACACACCGATTAATTTAATCACAAAGGGAGACTTGATTCTATCATGCAAATGTAATCAGCTTCTTAATATCTTCAGAAAATGTAAGACGCCATATGGTCTTTCATGTGACCACCGGCAGGGCTGGTTGAGGGCGAAGAAAAATCATTCCACACATTGGGCGATCCCTGTATGAGATGACTTAAAGAGGTATCAGGCCTGATCAAAACTTTTCCCATTTCTTAACTCATTCCTTGAATAGATGTCTTTTCAGCTCACTGGGAGGCTTACCAAAGTTCAAAAGATTGAAAATAGATATGTACTTATGGTTGAAGAATTCCTAAGGAGCTGCCTTTTAGGAAGACTTCCTAGCTCCCTCTGGCAAAAGGTAGAGTAAAATGCCTAGCCTATGTTTTCGATGATTACGCAATACCTTAGAATCTCACCTCATCCATAGAAAGGAGAGCCAAGTTATTTTGGTGCGCTGAATTTTAGATTAGCTTAAATCGAGCATAAATGGTCAAGAGATACCTACCAATTCAAAACCAATCGATCAACA
>JAGVVM010014078.1:0-19907 GCA_019149425.1 Psidium friedrichsthalianum
CTCTCACCCTCGTAATTTCTGCAACAGAATTATTGTTTCCCTCA
This sequence comes from Psidium friedrichsthalianum, assembly GCA_019149425.1. Classification (NCBI taxonomy): domain Eukaryota; kingdom Viridiplantae; phylum Streptophyta; class Magnoliopsida; order Myrtales; family Myrtaceae; genus Psidium; species Psidium friedrichsthalianum. Next base: position 45 of record JAGVVM010014078.1, read on the forward strand.
GAAGTATTATCAAAGACATATTTGAAACCTCTTCTCCCGCACATTGATCCCTATAATTGCTTAGTTTGATGGGATTTGCAGGGAGGACAATAGAAAGCATCTCCCAAACATCAAAGAGTGACTGCAAAATTTGGTTGAAACCTCCATCATGCAAAGGCAAAGGCAAAGCACCTCAGCAAAAAAACTAGTGCATGCTTGCATATTTGCTATTTGTGTCACAGCACGAATACATGGACAAGGCAACATTATGTGTACGTTTTGACAAACACAAGCAGCCAAAAACAGAGACCCCACCTTGTTTGGTATTTCAAAATATGGCAAAAACTAGACTAGTATATGCTACATTTATCTCAGTTTGAAAAGGAATAAATTAATCATCACATGACATCAAACGGCGAATAACTCACCTCTTCATCAACCTGTAAGAAGGTTCTTAGATCCTCGCTTTGTCGCAGCTCATGATGTGAAGCTATCCGGTTAACAAATAGATCTAATGCTCGACGCCTCATTTCAATAAATTCAGCACTAAACCGGAATTTTTCTGCATCGAATATATTGCGTTGGAATAGTAATTATGATGCTTTTCCAACATAATTATGCTGTGATCCTCAGGATTAATCATGAGACAGAAGCAACTGTTCTGAAACACCAAAAGGTTTTTAAGAGCTATCTGGCAGGAAAAGGCTGAGGGTTTGCTCTAATTTAATTTGACGCAACAGTCAGGATTAAATTCTTGAATCTAATAGATTAAACTATGTTTACAAGGTCTGAGGTTTGAGAGAGAGAGAGATGATGAGGATTGGGGGGAGGACACTGGACATGCAATAGAAGGCAAAGGGCAAACCTTAAAAAGGGGGCAGAAAAACAGATGATACAGCCTATACAATCTCCATGAGAATGCTGGTATCATAAAATTACTAAGAAACGTTCACTATACAACTTACAATCCCCCCTAGGCGCTACACATATTAATAACAAATACAGAGGTGCTTATTGACTTGTTACCTACAGCACTTTTCTCTGGCAGAGGAGGGATGAAAATGCCCTTGTAATTCTCAAAAAGCCGATCATGTAGCCAAACAAAATCACTATATCTTCTGATGACAATCTTCTCTGGCCCCTGGTACTCCGGTAAGTTCGTCTGCACGAGGGTAGTTTTCAAAGTAGACAAGCAACAAATTATAATTCGCCAAACTCTTACACCTCCAGCCCAGTCAAGATAAACTAATAAAGCGCACAAGGTCATAAATTATGAGATAGAATTCAAATACATGAATCGATCAAAGCGAGCCAGATCACAATAAATCCAATTTCAAAAAGTGCTACCAAGGCATGCATATTTCTTCTAATTTTGACATTGATGAGCATGCATCGACCACTCGCCCCCTCTGAAATTCTATTCGCCGGCAAAAGATGACTAATTCCCTCTTCAGTTTCCATCAGAACAACAAGAATAGCTCAACAGCTCTCTGCAGAAAGCTAAGACGACACATACAACAAACCCTAAACCCAACCGAAGCGCTCGAAACCGGGCGATCTGATCAACGTTACCTTGGTGACGACGCGATAGGAAATATAGGCCTGACGCCATTCCCGAGTTTCACAGGATCGGTGACGGAGACCGAGAGATACGGCTGGGCTGACGGGGATCTGGGGCTCTGGGACGACCCCGAAGGACTTCGCTGCTGTTCCATCCACATTCAACACGCGACGAATTCGCAGACTCTGATTCGATGTCTTTCGAGCGAGATTTGGAGCTACTGGGGAAGAAGATGACTATAGAAGAAGCAATGGCTCAGATAACGTTTAGAGAGATTGCTTGTGACCCCGAGAGAGATTGAAGTTCAGTTCGCTCGACGTTTTTGTTAGTTTGAAAGAGAGATGTTGGAATTTGCGGAGAGAGAGAGAGAGAGAGAGCGCGTGCGTGGGTGGGTGGGTGGGTCGGATTCGGACTGACCCGGTTAATTTATGGTTTTTGTGTATTAATATATAAAGATTTTTTGGTCGAATGCAAATGGTGTTTGGTAACTTTTTTGACTCACTTTGGGGAGATGCAATTGCATCTCAAATGCTTTCTAAAGGCCTTTAGCTCAAAGTACCTCTTAAGGTACTTTGGGAAGTTGCATTTCCAAAATGCTGCTACAATTTTTTTTAATCTTTTTTTTTTTTTTTTCTTTTTTCTTTTGAGAAAGTAATTAAAAATAAAAATAATTTTTTTGAAAAATAAAATAAAATGAAATGAAAATAATTAAAAATAGCAATAATGAAAGTAAAAATAATTAAATTAGTTAATTTAAAAATAAAAAATATTTTTAAAATAAAATAAAATAATAAAAATTTAAAAAATCTAAATAATAATAAAAATAATTAAAAATAAAAAAATACATTTTTTCGAAAAAAAAAATTAAAATAGAAATAATAAAAAAATTTAAATAAAATTAAATAAAGTAATTAAAAAATTAAAAAATTGGAAAAATAAAATAAAATGATGAGAAAATCGAAATGATAAAATAAAATATAATTAAAGAAAGTAATTAAAAATTAAAAAATTTGGTAAAATAAAATAAAATATTTAAAAAATCAAAATAATATAAATAAAATATAATTAAAAATAAAATATAATTAAAGAAAGTAATTAAAAATAAAAAAATTTGGCAAAATAAAATAGAAATAATTTAAAAAATATAAATAAATAAAAATAAAATATAATTAAAGAAAGTAATTAAAATAACATAATATTTTTTCGAAGATAAAAATATTTGAAATAATTAAAAAATCGAATCATTTACAAAGGGTAGTTTTTACAAAACAGCATTTACGTCAAAGTTGCATCCAAATGCACTTTTTAATTATAGTTTACCAAACAATATTTGCATTTCGCCAAACTCCTTTAGCTCAAGGTATTTGCATTTTTCCAAAGTCCCTTGGCCAAATGCTGAACCAAACAGGCCTTTTATATGTTTCGGCTTTCGATATATGTTTTTTAGGTGATTTTGAACCGACAATAATCTATCATCGGCATTAACTTTTGAATTGAGAAAACTCCAAATAAGGATTTAAATTACCTTCATTTTCTTAAATAATGACATAAAAATGACTTTTTCATCATTTGAAAGAATGGTATAATTAAAGACATTCTCGTTTTTGGTTTTCTTAATTATTTTTTTTCTTTGTTGCCATTGACTATGAAGCACCGATGCGTTGTCGGAGCAACCGTGCCGGTGTCGGATGCGTGTCGCGTGTCGGACGCGTGTCCGACACGCTTGGACACATCCGGACACGTAGTCAACACGCGTCACAAGTCCGATACAGAGTCAACGAACCGGACTCGCCAGCAACACGCGAGCCCGAAAGGGGATTTGTGGAGGTCGAGAAGAAGAGAAACTAGAGTAGGGGAGGACGTCGACGGTGCGTGAGGTCGGAGGAGGCAAGGTACGAAGAGATTTATCTGATCGAATCGGAAGAATGACAGAGATAGGAAAAATGAACAATGCGATTTATCCAGGTTTACCAAGAAAATGCCTACGTCCTACAGTTTGTATTATTAGGTTTTCTGTCGCACGGTTACAATGAATGAAAAAACAATATATATAGCTCAAACGGGCTCCACAAGTAATGGACCAACTTAAATAAAAGCCTAAAATTGATATTGTCTCGAGGGTGCTGCCCCCACTGTTGTGACCCGGAAAATTATTTTATTTTAATAGGGTGAACGGATTATCAGGTTAATTGACTAACCTAATTCGGACCCTCCCAAGCCCTATCGAATCGTGACTTTGGTTTTTGTTCAAATGATTTTAGAATTTGGAGTCGCTACTAATTATTTTATGATAGGCTGATCAGACGCCTAAATAAAGTATTGGGAGAAATACTTTATTCCTACGAACTAGAGATTATGAGCTCGGGGACTTAGTTACGCTAGATTACTCTAACGCCCTTTCGGTACCATTTTTTATTTCATGAAAATCATTTGAGAATGCAAGGTTAGATTTGGATCAACTGACCAGAAGGGTAAAATGATCATTTTTCAAGGATCGGGAAGTAAAAACAGGTCAAACCAGTCGAATGTGGTCATTCCTTATTTCCCACAATTTCTGAAAATTTTTATGAATTTTTTCGCGATGATTTGCTCATAAGGGACAAAACTGTCATTTCATGAAGAAATGGGAGTCACAGTCACAAAATATGGTTTTGGCCATTCAAATGGCCATTTCTCATTTTCTGCAATTTTTGAGAATTTTTTGAAATTTTTCCGAGACCATTTGCCCATAAGGGGTGAAATCATCATTTTGAAAAGATCAAGAAAGGGAAATCATCAAAAATAGGATTGGCCAGTCGAAATGGTCCGTTTCCTAATTTTTGGGATTTTTCTAAATTTTCTAAAATTTTTCAAGACAATTTGCCTATAAGAGGCAAAATCGTCATTTTAAAAAGATCAGGAAGGGAAATCATCAAAATAGGATTGGCCAGTTAAAATGGCCCGTTTCCGAGTTTTTGGGATTTTTCTGAATTTTCTGGAATTTTTGAAGACGATTTACCCATAAGGGGCAAAATCGTCATTTTAAAAAGATCAAGAAGGGAAATCATCAAAAATAAGATTGACCAGTCAAAATGGCTAGTTTCCTAATTTTTAGGATTTTTCTGAATTTTCTGAAATTTTTCAAGACGATTTGCCTATAAGGGGCAAAATCGTCATTTTGAAAAGATCAGGAGGGGAGATCATCAAAAATAGGATTGGCCAGTCGAAATGGTCCGTTTTCTAATTTTTTGGATTTTTTTGAATTTTTTTGAATTTTTCAACACGATTTGCCCATAAGGAGCAAAATCGTCATTTTGAAAAGATTAGGAAGGGAAATCATCCAAAAATAGGATTGGCTAGTTGAAATGACCCGTTTCCTAATTTTTGAGGTTTTTCTAAATTTTTTTGAATTTTTTGAATTTTTTTATTTTTTATCATCATCATCATCATCATCATCATCATCATCATTATTATTATTATTATTTAATTTTTTTTTGTATTTTCGGATTTAATTATGGCCCCAAAATAACTATGCCTTAAAAGATAGCTATCTCACATATTTTAGAGTTTAATTTGACCTAAACCCTAATCCATTAAAGATAGACTATTTCAAGCATGATTATTTACCTAAACATGCATTCAAACATTGTAAAAGATAGCAACCCAATCAATTCAATTCAAATATTGAAAGTCAATCAATCAGATATGCAAAGATAGCGATCCAATCAATTACGCAACAAGTTATTTCAAATCTTTCAGGATAAGAAATTTACTCAATTCGAGGATCTACCTTCCAATTTCAAACCAAATCTTCAATGGATTGCGGACGACGGCATTCGCAGTGTAACCTATGTTTGACAGTAGAGCACCTCGCGGCGACGCAAGGACTCTCGACTGCACTAGAATTATTTGCCAGGCCTACAAGGGTAGTCATGGATGTGGTGAAAGAGAACCTTTGCATTTGTTGCCGTCCCCATTAAATCCTAGCGGGCAACTGCATCCAGACAATTGAGACTCTGAGCATGCCGAGTAGGTTCTCTCGTCTTTGGAATCTGACCAGCAACCTCCATTGCTGATGGCACACCGTCTAGGTCCAAATACTCTGTAAGATACATATCCATCTCCTTTGTACTGAACACCTTGGACACTAGGGCACTCGCATACTCTTCCTCTAAATGTGTCTTTGCAAGCCGTAGTTTTACGGCTTGCAAAGACACATTTAGAGGAAGAGTATGCGAGTGCCCTAGTGTCCAAGGTGTTCAGTACAAAGGAGATGGATATGTATCTTACAGAGTATTTGGACCTAGACGGTGTGCCATCAGCAATGGAGGTTGCTGGTCAGATTCCAAAGACGAGAGAACCTACTCGGCATGCTCAGAGTCTCAATTGTCTGGATGCAGTTGCCCGCTAGGATTTAATGGGGACGGCAACAAATGCAAAGGTTCTCTTTCACCACATCCCATGACTACCCTTGTAGGCCTGGCAAATAATTCTAGTGCAGTCGAGAGTCCTTGCGTCGCCGCGAGGTGCTCTACTGTCAAACATAGGTTACACTGCGAATGCCGTCGTCCGCAATCCATTGAAGATTTGGTTTGAAATTGGAAGGTAGATTCCTCGAATTGAGTAAATTTCTTATCCCTGAAAGATTTGAAATAACTTGTTGCGTAATTGATTGGATCGCTATCTTTGCATATCTGATTGATTGACTTTCAATATTTGAATTGAATTGATTGGGTTGCTATCTTTTTACAATGTTTGAATGCATGTTTAGGTAAATAATCATGCTTGAAATAGTCTATCTTTAATGGATTAGGGTTTAGGTCAAATTAAACTCTAAAATATGTGAGATAGCTATCTTTTAAGGCATAGTTATTTTGGGCCATAATTAAATCCGAAAATACAAAAAAAAATTAAATAATAATAATAATAATGATGATGATGATGATGATGATGATGATGATGATAAAAAATAAAAAAATTCAAAAATTCAAAAAAATTTAGAAAAACCTCAAAAATTAGGAAACGGGTCATTTCAACTAGCCAATCCTATTTTTGGATGATTTCCCTTCCTAATCTTTTCAAAATGACGATTTTGCTCCTTATGGGCAAATCGTGTTGAAAAATTCAAAAAAATTCAAAAAAATCCAAAAAATTAGAAAACGGACCATTTCGACTGGCCAATCCTATTTTTGATGATCTCCCCTCCTGATCTTTTCAAAATGACGATTTTGCCCCTTATAGGCAAATCGTCTTGAAAAATTTCAGAAAATTCAGAAAAATCCTAAAAATTAGGAAACTAGCCATTTTGACTGGTCAATCTTATTTTTGATGATTTCCCTTCTTGATCTTTTTAAAATGACGATTTTGCCCCTTATGGGTAAATCGTCTTCAAAAATTCCAGAAAATTCAGAAAAATCCCAAAAACTCGGAAACGGGCCATTTTAACTGGCCAATCCTATTTTTGATGATTTCCCTTCCTGATCTTTTTAAAATGACGATTTTGCCTCTTATAGGCAAATTGTCTTGAAAAATTTTAGAAAATTTAGAAAAATCCCAAAAATTAGGAAACGGACCATTTCGACTGGCCAATCCTATTTTTGATGATTTCCCTTTCTTGATCTTTTCAAAATGATGATTTCACCCCTTATGGGCAAATGGTCTCGGAAAAATTTCAAAAAATTCTCAAAAATTGCAGAAAATGAGAAATGGCCATTTTGAATGGCCAAAACCATATTTTGTGACTGTGACTCCCATTTCTTCATGAAATGACAGTTTTGTCCCTTATGAGCAAATCATCGCGAAAAAATTCATAAAATTTTCAGAAATTGTGGGAAATAAGGAATGACCACATTCGACTGGTTTGACCTGTTTTTACTTCCCGATCCTTGAAAAATGATCATTTTACCCTTCTGGTCAGTTTGATCCAAATCTAACCTTGCATTCTCAAATGATTTTTCATGAAATAAAAAATGGTACCGAAAGGGCGTTAGAGTAATCTAGCGTAACTAAGTCCCCGAGCTCATAATCTCTAGTTCGTAGGAATAAAGTATTTCTCCCAATACTTTATTTAGGCGTCTGATCAGCCTATCATAAAATAATTAGTAGCGACTCCAAATTCTAAAATCATTTGAACAAAAACCAAAGTCACGATTCGATAGGGCTTGGGAGGGTCCGAATTAGGTTAGTCAATTAACCTGATAATCCGTTCACCCTATTAAAAATAAAATAATTTTCCGGGTCACAACAGTGGGGGCAGCACCCTCGAGACAATATCAATTTTAGGCTTTTATTTAAGTTGGTCCATTACTTGTGGAGCCCGTTTTGAGCTATATATATTGTTTTTTCATTCATTGTAACCGTGCGACAGAAAACCTAATAATACAAACTGTAGGACGTAGGCATTTTCTTGGTAAACCTGGATAAATCGCATTGTTCATTTTTCCTATCTCTGTCATTCTTCCGATTCGATCAGATAAATCTCTTCGTACCTTGCCTCCTCCGACCTCACGCACCGTCGACGTCCTCCCCTACTCTAGTTTCTCTTCTTCTCGACCTCCACAAATCCCCTTTCGGGCTCGCGTGTTGCTGGCGAGTCCGGTTCGTTGACTCTGTATCGGACTTGTGACGCGTGTTGACTACGTGTCCGGATGTGTCCAAGCGTGTCGGACACGCGTCCGACACGCGACACGCATCCGACACCGGCACGGTTGCTCCGACAACGCATCGGTGCTTCATAGTCAATGGCAACAAAGAAAAAAATAATTAAGAAAACCAAAAACGAGAATGTCTTTAATTATACCATTCTTTCAAATGATGAAAAAGTCATTTTTATGTCATTATTTAAGAAAATGAAGGTAATTTAAATCCTTATTTGGAGTTTTCTCAATTCAAAAGTTAATGCCGATGATAGATTATTGTCGGTTCAAAATCACCTAAAAAACATATATCGAAAGCCGAAACATATAAAAGGCCTGTTTGGTTCAGCATTTGGCCAAGGACTTTGGAAAAATGCAAATACCTTTGAGCTAAAGGAGTTTGGCGAAATGCAAATATTGTTTGGTAAACTATAATTAAAAAGTGCATTTGGATGCAACTTTGACGTAAATGCTGTTTTGTAAAAACTACCCTTTGTAAATGATTCGATTTTTTAATTATTTCAAATATTTTTTATCTTTCGAAAAAATATTATGTTATTTTAATTACTTTCTTTAATTATATTTTATTTTTATTTATTTATATTTTTTAAATTATTTCTATTTTATTTTGCCAAATTTTTTATTTTTAATTACTTTCTTTAATTATATTTTATTTTTAATTATATTTTATTTATATTATTTTGATTTTTTAAATTATTTTATTTTATTTTACCAAATTTTTTAATTTTTAATTACTTTCTTTAATTATATTTTATTTTTATCATTTCGATTTTCTCATCATTTTATTTTATTTTTCCAATTTTTTAATTTTTTAATTACTTTATTTAATTTTATTTAAATTTTTTTATTATTTCTATTTTTAATTTTTTTTTTCGAAAAAATGTATTTTTTTATTTTTAATTATTTTTATTATTATTTAGATTTTTTAAATTTTTATTATTTTATTTTATTTTAAAAATATTTTTTATTTTTAAATTAACTAATTTAATTATTTTTACTTTCATTATTGCTATTTTTAATTATTTTCATTTCATTTTATTTTATTTTTCAAAAAAATTATTTTTATTTTTAATTACTTTCTCAAAAGAAAAAAGAAAAAAGAAAAAAAAAGATTAAAAAAAATTGTAGCAGCATTTTGGAAATGCAACTTCCCAAAGTACCTTAAGAGGTACTTTGAGCTAAAGGCCTTTAGAAAGCATTTGAGATGCAATTGCATCTCCCCAAAGTGAGTCAAAAAAGTTACCAAACACCATTTGCATTCGACCAAAAAATCTTTATATATTAATACACAAAAACCATAAATTAACCGGGTCAGTCCGAATCCGACCCACCCACCCACCCACGCACGCGCTCTCTCTCTCTCTCTCTCTCCGCAAATTCCAACATCTCTCTTTCAAACTAACAAAAACGTCGAGCGAACTGAACTTCAATCTCTCTCGGGGTCACAAGCAATCTCTCTAAACGTTATCTGAGCCATTGCTTCTTCTATAGTCATCTTCTTCCCCAGTAGCTCCAAATCTCGCTCGAAAGACATCGAATCAGAGTCTGCGAATTCGTCGCGTGTTGAATGTGGATGGAACAGCAGCGAAGTCCTTCGGGGTCGTCCCAGAGCCCCAGATCCCCGTCAGCCCAGCCGTATCTCTCGGTCTCCGTCACCGATCCTGTGAAACTCGGGAATGGCGTCCAGGCCTATATTTCCTATCGCGTCGTCACCAAGGTAACGTTGATCAGATCGCCCGGTTTCGAGCGCTTCGGTTGGGTTTAGGGTTTGTTGTATGTGTCGTCTTAGCTTTCTGCAGAGAGCTGTTGAGCTATTCTTGTTGTTCTGATGGAAACTGAAGAGGGAATTAGTCATCTTTTGCCGGCGAATAGAATTTCAGAGGGGCGAGTGGTCGATGCATGCTCATCAATGTCAAAATTAGAAGAAATATGCATGCCTTGGTAGCACTTTTTGAAATTGGATTTATTGTGATCTGGCTCGCTTTGATCGATTCATGTATTTGAATTCTATCTCATAATTTATGACCTTGTGCGCTTTATTAGTTTATCTTGACTGGGCTGGAGGTGTAAGAGTTTGGCGAATTATAATTTGTTGCTTGTCTACTTTGAAAACTACCCTCGTGCAGACGAACTTACCGGAGTACCAGGGGCCAGAGAAGATTGTCATCAGAAGATATAGTGATTTTGTTTGGCTACATGATCGGCTTTTTGAGAATTACAAGGGCATTTTCATCCCTCCTCTGCCAGAGAAAAGTGCTGTAGGTAACAAGTCAATAAGCACCTCTGTATTTGTTATTAATATGTGTAGCGCCTAGGGGGGATTGTAAGTTGTATAGTGAACGTTTCTTAGTAATTTTATGATACCAGCATTCTCATGGAGATTGTATAGGCTGTATCATCTGTTTTTTCTGCCCCTTTTTAAGGTTTGCCCTTTGCCTTCTATTGCATGTCCAGTGTCCTCCCCCCAATCCTCATCATCTCTCTCTCTCTCAAACCTCAGACCTTGTAAACATAGTTTAATCTATTAGATTCAAGAATTTAATCCTGACTGTTGCGTCAAATTAAATTAGAGCAAACCCTCAGCCTTTTCCTGCCAGATAGCTCTTAAAAACCTTTTGGTGTTTCAGAACAGTTTGCTTCTGTCTCATGATTAATCCTGAGGATCACAGCATAATTATGTTGGAAAAGCATCATAATTACTATTCCAACGCAATATATTCGATGCAGAAAAATTCCGGTTTAGTGCTGAATTTATTGAAATGAGGCGTCGAGCATTAGATCTATTTGTTAACCGGATAGCTTCACATCATGAGCTGCGACAAAGCGAGGATCTAAGAACCTTCTTACAGGTTGATGAAGAGGTGAGTTATTCGCCGTTTGATGTCATGTGATGATTAATTTATTTCCTTTTCAAACTGAGATAAATGTAGCATATACTAGTCTAGTTTTTGCCATATTTTGAAATACCAAACAAGGTGGGGTCTCTGTTTTTGGCTGCTTGTGTTTGTCAAAACGTACACATAATGTTGCCTTGTCCATGTATTCGTGCTGTGACACAAATAGCAAATATGCAAGCATGCACTAGTTTTTTTTGCTGAGGTGCTTTGCCTTTGCCTTTGCATGATGGAGGTTTCAACCAAATTTTGCAGTCACTCTTTGATGTTTGGGAGATGCTTTCTATTGTCCTCCCTGCAAATCCCATCAAACTAAGCAATTATAGGGATCAATGTGCGGGAGAAGAGGTTTCAAATATGTCTTTGATAATACTTCTGAGGGAAACAATAATTCTGTTGCAGAAATTACGAGGGTGAGAGTCTATACAATTAAAGGATTTTGCTAACGCCAAACTGATGGTGGTTGTGGTTGTGATTGTAAATGCTAGAATAATGAGGATAAATATATTATGGACTAGCTTTCTTTTTTTTCTTTTTCTTTTTTTGTCTTCCATTTTCGATTTTTATAGAAGGAATATTGATGCAGTCCAGTGATTTACACAGATCATTACTTCAAGTGGTTTACAGATGTTAATATTTCTAATTTTGTCTAAGTTGGTGACAATCTCATAAAAGGCGTTGGACGATACATGATGCTTTTCTTGTTATTAAGAGAGTCTACCGATTTCACCTTATAATTGCTTTCATATATTGTAAGCATTTGTGCAACTCTAACATGTAGTCTAGTTGTATCATATTCCCGTTACCGATGTGACTCTCTGAAATTCATATAGTGAGTATGTAATAAAGACAATTTATTCTTTAGCAAAAGGAGCCCATTCGTTTTATTTCACATAACCTAGTGTATTTACAAATTGCAGTGGAAGACGAAAATAAGGAATGAAATAAAACTTATAATTAGTGCCCCAGTCAAAACAATCTCCTAACAACTTTATTTAAAGAAATCCTTGGTAGTATCGAATATGTAAAAAAATTAAAAAAAAAAAGTAAATTAAATTAGCAATTACCAGAGCTCTAAATTAAATAAGCAATTACCAGAGCTCTAACTATCAAAGACGAATCCACACCTGATGCACTTGAGCCTGATAGGAGTTGAAATCTATTTCAACTTTGTGTATTATTTCAACTGCGATTTTTGTTTTAGACTAGTATGAGATCCATAAGCATCAAGCATTAGTGTAGTTTGAGGCTCCATTAGCTGCCAGTACAGTATTATCAATGTTAACAAAAGAAACACCGGGTTGAATTGGATACCTGGTGAATTAACCACACCCCTAGGGATGGGCAGTCGCTCCTACTATTGAGCCGAATTTAAGTTCAGATTCAATATTACAAGATTTAATCTCCAATGTATATTCAGAAAACCTTCAAATTATAGTTCAATATTAGTAATCCAAGGAATCCGATACCTCAAAGATCAATAATTGTAAGTTAGAAAGACAAAACCAATGATCAAGATGAGAGTTTCAAACTTTCATGAATAGTTCATAGTTTGAGATAGTCAAATTCGTGATTTCTATCATGTAGAGATCAATGCTCACGTTTCAAAAGATTCACTGATCTAAGTCCATAAGCGAAAGTTTAGAAGTCAGATCTGATGACCTTACTAATCCGGAAGTTTAGTAAGTCCACGTAAGTAGATTGGCAATGAAACTTTAGGGTCATAACAGCCCCTGGTTAGTGAGATAATGCTTACTTTGTTGAATTATTAATTAGTTTCCTTCAGCTAATGAATTGGATCATTCATACCATGTTATTCTTTATCTATTGCACTTTAGTTAATCTCCCAGTCGATTGCAAATTTGAGTTTGAAGAAAACACTTTTTTGTCTTTGGAATGTTGGAAGTATGCTTCTAAATGTGTTTTGTTCCCTCTTATCAGGTAATGGAGAGATTAAGGTCTTATGAAACTGGCATATTTAAGAAGCCAGCAGATCTTATGCAGATATTTAAGGTAATCATTTGACAACGATCAACACTGAACATCTTCAGCATATACTTTACTGAGTTGATGTATAAGAGATGCACTGTGAAGCTGATAACACATTGGTATTGAGAGTTACCATTCCAACGAGGGTTGTAACCATTTGACCTTTGATGACCTTGTCTCTATTGCTGACAGGATGTACAATCCATAGAGACAAGGTCATCAAAGGTCAAATGGTTACAACCCTCGTTGGAATGGTAACTCTCAATACCAATGTGTTATCAGCTTCACAGTGCATCTCTTATACATCAACTCAGTAAAGTATATGCTGAAGATGTTCAGTGTTGATCGTTGTCAAATGATTACCTTAAATATCTGCATAAGATCTGCTGGCTTCTTAAATATGCCAGTTTCATAAGACCTTAATCTCTCCATTACCTGATAAGAGGAACAAAACACATTTAGAAGCATACTTCCAACATTCCAAAGACAAAAAGTGTTTTCTTCAAACTCAAATTTGCAATCGACTGGGAGATTAACTAAAGTGCAATAGATAAAGAATAACATGGTATGAATGATCCAATTCATTAGCTGAAGGAAACTAATTAATAATTCAACAAAGTAAGCATTATCTCACTAACCAGGGGCTGTTATGACCCTAAAGTTTCATTGCCAACTACTTACGTGGACTTACTAAACTTCCGGATTAGTAAGGTCATCAGATCTGACTTCTAAACTTTCGCTTATGGACTTAGATCAGTGAATCTTTTGAAACGTGAGCATTGATCTCTACATGATAGAAATCACGAATTTGACTATCTCAAACTATGAACTATTCATTGAAAGTTTGAAACTCTCATCTTGATCATTGGTTTTGTCTTTCTAACTTACAATTATTGATCTTTGAGGTATCGGATTCCTTGGATTACTAATATTGAACTATAATTTGAAGGTTTTCTGAATATACATTGGAGATTAATCTTGTAATATTGAATCTGAACTTAAATTCGGCTCAATAGTAGGAGCGACTGCCCATCCCTAGGGGTGTGGTTAATTCACCAGGTATCCAATTCAACCCGGTGTTTCTTTTGTTAACATTGATAATACTGTACTGGCAGCTAATGGAGCCTCAAACTACACTAATGCTTGATGCTTATGGATCTCATACTAGTCTAAAACAAAAATCGCAGTTGAAATAATACACAAAGTTGAAATAGATTTCAACTCCTATCAGGCTCAAGTGCATCAGGTGTGGATTCGTCTTTGATAGTTAGAGCTCTGGTAATTGCTTATTTAATTTAGAGCTCTGGTAATTGCTAATTTAATTTACTTTTTTTTTTTAATTTTTTTACATATTCGATACTACCAAGGATTTCTTTAAATAAAGTTGTTAGGAGATTGTTTTTGACTGGGCACTAATTATAAGTTTTATTTCATTCCTTATTTTCGTCTTCCACTGCAATTTGTAAATACACTAGGTTATGTGAAATAAAACGAATGGGCTCCTTTTGCTAAAGAATAAATTGTCTTTATTACATACTCACTATATGAATTTCAGAGAGTCACATCGGTAACGGGAATATGATACAACTAGACTACATGTTAGAGTTGCACAAATGCTTACAATATATGAAAGCAATTATAAGGTGAAATCGGTAGACTCTCTTAATAACAAGAAAAGCATCATGTATCGTCCAACGCCTTTTATGAGATTGTCACCAACTTAGACAAAATTAGAAATATTAACATCTGTAAACCACTTGAAGTAATGATCTGTGTAAATCACTGGACTGCATCAATATTCCTTCTATAAAAATCGAAAATGGAAGACAAAAAAGAAAAGAAAAAAAAGAAAGCTAGTCCATAATATATTTATCCTCATTATTCTAGCATTTACAATCACAACCACAACCACCATCAGTTTGGCGTTAGCAAAATCCTTTAATTGTATAGACTCTCACCCTCGTAATTTCTGCAACAGAATTATTGTTTCCCTCAGAAGTATTATCAAAGACATATTTGAAACCTCTTCTCCCGCACATTGATCCCTATAATTGCTTAGTTTGATGGGATTTGCAGGGAGGACAATAGAAAGCATCTCCCAAACATCAAAGAGTGACTGCAAAATTTGGTTGAAACCTCCATCATGCAAAGGCAAAGGCAAAGCACCTCAGCAAAAAAACTAGTGCATGCTTGCATATTTGCTATTTGTGTCACAGCACGAATACATGGACAAGGCAACATTATGTGTACGTTTTGACAAACACAAGCAGCCAAAAACAGAGACCCCACCTTGTTTGGTATTTCAAAATATGGCAAAAACTAGACTAGTATATGCTACATTTATCTCAGTTTGAAAAGGAAATAAATTAATCATCACATGACATCAAACGGCGAATAACTCACCTCTTCATCAACCTGTAAGAAGGTTCTTAGATCCTCGCTTTGTCGCAGCTCATGATGTGAAGCTATCCGGTTAACAAATAGATCTAATGCTCGACGCCTCATTTCAATAAATTCAGCACTAAACCGGAATTTTTCTGCATCGAATATATTGCGTTGGAATAGTAATTATGATGCTTTTCCAACATAATTATGCTGTGATCCTCAGGATTAATCATGAGACAGAAGCAAACTGTTCTGAAACACCAAAAGGTTTTTAAGAGCTATCTGGCAGGAAAAGGCTGAGGGTTTGCTTTAATTTAATTTGACGCAACAGTCAGGATTAAATTCTTGAATCTAATAGATTAAACTATGTTTACAAGGTCTGAGGTTTGAGAGAGAGAGAGATGATGAGGATTGGGGGGAGGACACTGGACATGCAATAGAAGGCAAAGGGCAAACCTTAAAAAGGGGGCAGAAAAACAGATGATACAGCCTATACAATCTCCATGAGAATGCTGGTATCATAAAATTACTAAGAAACGTTCACTATACAACTTACAATCCCCCCTAGGCGCTACACATATTAATAACAAATACAGAGGTGCTTATTGACTTGTTACCTACAGCACTTTTCTCTGGCAGAGGAGGGATGAAAATGCCCTTGTAATTCTCAAAAAGCCGATCATGTAGCCAAACAAAATCACTATATCTTCTGATGACAATCTTCTCTGGCCCCTGGTACTCCGGTAAGTTCGTCTGCACGAGGGTAGTTTTCAAAGTAGACAAGCAACAAATTATAATTCGCCAAACTCTTACACCTCCAGCCCAGTCAAGATAAACTAATAAAGCGCACAAGGTCATAAATTATGAGATAGAATTCAAATACATGAATCGATCAAAGCGAGCCAGATCACAATAAATCCAATTCAAAAAGTGCTACCAAGGCATGCATATTTCTTCTAATTTTGACATTGATGAGCATGCATCGACCACTCGCCCCCTCTGAAATTCTATTCGCCGGCAAAAGATGACTAATTCCCTCTTCAGTTTCCATCAGAACAACAAGAATAGCTCAACAGCTCTCTGCAGAAAGCTAAGACGACACATACAACAAACCCTAAACCCAACCGAAGCGCTCGAAACCGGGCGATCTGATCAACGTTACCTTGGTGACGACGCGATAGGAAATATAGGCCTGGACGCCATTCCCGAGTTTCACAGGATCGGTGACGGAGACCGAGAGATACGGCTGGGCTGACGGGGATCTGGGGCTCTGGGACGACCCCGAAGGACTTCGCTGCTGTTCCATCCACATTCAACACGCGACGAATTCGCAGACTCTGATTCGATGTCTTTCGAGCGAGATTTGGAGCTACTGGGGAAGAAGATGACTATAGAAGAAGCAATGGCTCAGATAACGTTTAGAGAGATTGCTTGTGACCCCGAGAGAGATTGAAGTTCAGTTCGCTCGACGTTTTTGTTAGTTTGAAAGAGAGATGTTGGAATTTGCGGAGAGAGAGAGAGAGAGAGAGCGCGTGCGTGGGTGGGTGGGTGGGTCGGATTCGGACTGACCCGGTTAATTTATGGTTTTTGTGTATTAATATATAAAGATTTTTTGGTCGAATGCAAATGGTGTTTGGTAACTTTTTTGACTCACTTTGGGGAGATGCAATTGCATCTCAAATGCTTTCTAAAGGCCTTTAGCTCAAAGTACCTCTTAAGGTACTTTGGGAAGTTGCATTTCCAAAATGCTGCTACAATTTTTTTAATCTTTTTTTTCTTTTTCTTTTTTTCTTTTGAGAAAGTAATTAAAAATAAAAATAATTTTTTTGAAAAATAAAATAAAATGAAATGAAAATAATTAAAAATAGCAATAATGAAAGTAAAAATAATTAAATTAGTTAATTTAAAAATAAAAAATTTTTTAAAATAAAATAAAATAATAAAAATTTAAAAATCTAAATAATAATAAAAATAATTAAAATAAAAAAATACATTTTTTTCGAAAAAAAAATTAAAAATAGAAATAATAAAAAAATTTAAATAAAATTAAATAAAGTAATTAAAAAATTAAAAAATTGGAAAATAAAATAAAATGATGAGAAATCGAAATGATAAAAATAAATATAATTAAAGAAAGTAATTAAAAATTAAAAATTTGGTAAAATAAAATAAAATAATTTAAAAAATCAAAATAATATAAATAAAATATAATTAAAAATAAAATATAATTAAAGAAAGTAATTAAAAATAAAAATTTGGCAAAATAAAATAGAAATAATTTAAAAATATAAATAAATAAAAATAAAATATAATTAAAGAAGTAATTAAAATAACATAATATTTTTTCGAAAGATAAAAAATATTTGAAATAATTAAAAAATCGAATCATTTACAAAGGGTAGTTTTTACAAAACAGCATTTACGTCAAAGTTGCATCCAAATGCACTTTTTAATTATAGTTTACCAAACAATATTTGCATTTCGCCAAACTCCTTTAGCTCAAAGTATTTGCATTTTTCCAAAGTCCTTGGCCAAATGCTGAACCAAACAGGCCTTTTATATGTTTCGGCTTTCGATATATGTTTTTTAGGTGATTTTGAACCGACAATAATCTATCATCGGCATTAACTTTTGAATTGAGAAAACTCCAAATAAGGATTTAAATTACCTTCATTTTCTTAAATAATGACATAAAAATGACTTTTTCATCATTTGAAAGAATGGTATAATTAAAGACATTCTCGTTTTTGGTTTTCTTAATTATTTTTTTCTTTGTTGCCATTGACTATGAAGCACCGATGCGTTGTCGGAGCAACCGTGCCGGTGTCGGATGCGTGTCGCGTGTCGGACGCGTGTCCGACACGCTTGGACACATCCGACACGTAGTCAACACGCGTCACAAGTCCGATACAGAGTCAACGAACCGGACTCGCCAGCAACACGCGAGCCCGAAAGGGGATTTGTGGAGGTCGAGAAGAAGAGAAACTAGAGTAGGGGAGGACGTCGACGGTGCGTGAGGTCGGAGGAGGCAAGGTACGAAGAGATTTATCTGATCGAATCGGAAGAATGACAGAGATAGGAAAAATGAACAATGCGATTTATCCAGGTTTACCAAGAAAATGCCTACGTCCTACAGTTTGTATTATTAGGTTTTCTGTCGCACGGTTACAATGAATGAAAAAACAATATATATAGCTCAAAACGGGCTCCACAAGTAATGGACCAACTTAAATAAAAGCCTAAAATTGATATTGTCTCGAGGTGCTGCCCCCACTGTTGTGACCCGGAAAATTATTTTATTTTTAATAGGGTGAACGGATTATCAGGTTAATTGACTAACCTAATTCGGACCCTCCCAAGCCCTATCGAATCGTGACTTTGGTTTTTGTTCAAATGATTTTAGAATTTGGAGTCGCTACTAATTATTTTATGATAGGCTGATCAGACGCCTAAATAAAGTATTGGGAGAAATACTTTATTCCTACGAACTAGAGATTATGAGCTCGGGGACTTAGTTACGCTAGATTACTCTAACGCCCTTTCGGTACCATTTTTTATTTCATGAAAAATCATTGAGAATGCAAGGTTAGATTTGGATCAAACTGACCAGAAGGGTAAAATGATCATTTTTCAAGGATCGGAAGTAAAAACAGGTCAAACCAGTCGAATGTGGTCATTCCTTATTTCCCACAATTTCTGAAAATTTTTATGAATTTTTTCGCGATGATTTGCTCATAAGGGACAAAACTGTCATTTCATGAAGAAATGGGAGTCACAGTCACAAAATATGGTTTTGGCCATTCAAAATGGCCATTTCTCATTTTCTGCAATTTTTGAGAATTTTTTGAAATTTTTCCGAGACCATTTGCCCATAAGGGGTGAAATCATCATTTTGAAAAGATCAAGAAAGGGAAATCATCAAAAATAGGATTGGCCAGTCGAAATGGTCCGTTTCCTAATTTTTGGGATTTTTCTAAATTTTCTAAAATTTTTCAAGACAATTTGCCTATAAGAGGCAAAATCGTCATTTTAAAAAGATCAGGAAGGGAAATCATCAAAAATAGGATTGGCCAGTTAAAATGGCCCGTTTCCGAGTTTTTGGGATTTTTCTGAATTTTCTGGAATTTTTGAAGACGATTTACCCATAAGGGGCAAAATCGTCATTTTAAAAAGATCAAGAAGGGAAATCATCAAAAATAAGATTGACCAGTCAAAATGGCTAGTTTCCTAATTTTTAGGATTTTTCTGAATTTTCTGAAATTTTTCAAGACGATTTGCCTATAAGGGGCAAAATCGTCATTTTGAAAAGATCAGGAGGGGAGATCATCAAAAATAGGATTGGCCAGTCGAAATGGTCCGTTTTCTAATTTTTTGGATTTTTTTGAATTTTTTTTTTTTCAAAAAATTTTTTTCAACACGA
>JAGVVM010014081.1:0-10027 GCA_019149425.1 Psidium friedrichsthalianum
CCCACAATTTGAGGAGAAACCAGAGACGATAAAGCAAGTTGATTGGGAATTACTGGATAGATGAGCGATGGGTGTTATTCGGCTGACGTTGGCTTATAACGTCGCGTTTAATATCATCAAAGAGAAGACCACTGCGGATTTGATGAAAGCCCTATCAGATATGTACGAGAAGTCCTTTGCGATCAACAAGATCTATTTGATGCGACATCTGTTTAATTTGAAGATGAGCAAAGGTGCGTCAGTTACTAATCATATCAATGAATTCAATATGATCATTAGTCAATTGAGTTTAGTTGAGATGACTTTGAAGATGAGGTATGTGCTTTGATTTTATTATCCTCATTGCCTAATAGTTGGAATACTACTGTTACCGCTGTTAGTAATTCTTCTGAATCAACAAGTTTAACTTTAATAGGATTCGAGATTTAATTCTTAGTGAGGACATCCGTAAAAGAGAATCTGACGAATCTGTATCTGTTGCTTTAATAGGTAAAAATAGAGGAAGAGCTAGTAATCGGGTTAACAGAAATAGTATGAACATGAATAGACGCAGTTAGTCTAGGACTGGTGGTGCTGTCTGTTGGTATTGTGGCAAGAGGAGGTATCTTAAAAGGGATTGCCTTAAGTTGAAAAACGACAAGGGTAGGGGAATTAGAGTTGAATCTGTGGATGATGTTGCAGCTATAGCTGATGGTGATTCAGATAATACTGATTTTGTATTGTCTGTCATTGATTATTCGTTATTTGGCGGGTGGATTATGGATTCTGGTTGTTCTTTTCATGCTACACCAAACAAGAATTGGTTTACTACCTATCAGTGCACAGATAATAGTAAAGTGCAATTAGGAAACAATGTTGAATGCGATGTGTAGGTGTTAGCAATGTAAGAATCAGAATGCATGATGGTATTGCGAGGACATTGACTGGAGTGAGGCATGTTTTAGAGTTGAAGAAAAATCTGATTTCGTTAAGTGTCTTGGATTCAGCTAAGTATCAGTATTCTTCAGAATGTAGTATCCTAAAATTGTGTTGGTGCCTTGGTAATAATGAGAGCAATCAAGCATAATGGCCTATATGAGCTTCAAGGTGAGACAGTGACAGATTTCGCCGCGGGAGACGTCAAATGCATCTGTTCGAGAGTCAGACTTGTGGCATATGCGATTGGGGCACATTAGCGAGAGAAGCTTAAAGGTTCTAAGTGAAAGTAATTTATTATGTGATTATGTTGCTGACCAACTAAATGTATGCAGGTGCTATGATTTATATCAACAACGGAAAGTGCAGTTTAGTGAGACTGTTAGAGAAACTACGGAAATTGCAGAATTACTTCACTTATATGTTCGCATGTTATCGCAATTCCTTCAAGGAAGAGTGTCAGATTTATGCTAATAGTTATAGATGGCTACTCAAAGAGGACCTGGGTGTTTGTGCTTAGCACAAGTTTGATGTTATTGTCAGGATCGGGCAATTGATAGTTTTGATCGAAAAGGAGACTGGTAAATTGATCAAGCAAGTACAGACTGACAAAAGTATGGAGTTTTGCTCAGAACTATTAAATAAATTCTACATGAAAGAAGGCATAGTAAGACATCACACTAGTGCTAATAAACCACAACATATTGTAAAGTTGATGAGTAAAACATTACTAGAGATGGCCCATAAAATGCTCTCTAGTGCTGG
This sequence comes from Psidium friedrichsthalianum, assembly GCA_019149425.1. Lineage (NCBI taxonomy): Eukaryota > Viridiplantae > Streptophyta > Magnoliopsida > Myrtales > Myrtaceae > Psidium > Psidium friedrichsthalianum. The sequence continues at coordinate 1,681 of JAGVVM010014081.1, forward strand.
TATGGCTAGAAGATTTCTAGCGGATGTGCTTAGTACAGCGAACTGCCTAATGAATAGATTCCCATCAACTGCGATTGGATATCGGACTTTCGAAGAAATGTGGTCAGGTAACGTCGCTGATTATTCTGTTCTTAGAATATTTGGTTGCCCATGTTATAATAGAGTTAGTAATGGTAAGCTCGATGAAAGGCAAGAAAGGGCATATTTCTAGGCTATGCATAAGGTGAGTGGGGTTATCAGTTTTGGTGCCTGGAATTAAATTCACCTATTATTAGCAGAGAAGTTACATTTGACGAGTCTCCAGTATTTCAGGTTAGGAGTGATAATAACAGTGTTCATACGAATCTAGACGGTGTTCAGCTTGAGGTGGAGTTGCAACCAGAAACTCCTAAGATAGCGAGTACTAGCGAGTAATCGATACAGATAATGCTTGTAGCGAGATGGAGCCTGTAGAACCAACAGTTGATGTAACTACCAATATTGACAAGATACATATTCGGTCTCCTGACAAATATGGATGCAGTGATGGTTTTGCTTTATTTGTGATAGAGGAGGTTGTGTTGGATAATTCTTATGGAGCAGTTAAAAGTACAGTGCAGTTAGTGTTTTGATGAGGTCCTTAGTTATGGCGAAGTACAAGCGCAGCTTGGACTTGGATGATATCTGTAGCGGTTGAGTCCATTGGGGCTGTTGGGAGAGTAGTAGCGATGGTGTTCGGAATTCTAACAAAGCAATTGTGACATGACTCAAATGTCAAGTCAGGTGGAGATTGTTAGAATATGTCTCGAATTTGAGCCCGAAGCGAATTTTGAATTTCGGAAACAAATATATTTTGATCTTGAAATTAAAGATAAGATTTGTTTTGAATATCACGGAAATCTATCTTGATGAAAATAGTGTGATATATTCTGTTTGATATATTTCAAATCAAGATCAAGAACAATATTTCTATTGAAGTTAGATTTTCCACATGAGCTAAGACAAAATAGGAAAGTCAATCTTGATTTTCATTGACCGAACTTCCCTATTTTATTTCTCCAATATGTGTGTAGCTTATTTGTTTATATACAAGTTTGACGTTGTTAATACGAAGAAAGTCAAGAAGGAAGCGCCGTTTCGTCGAGTGCTTGGCAAGGGTCTATCTTCATGAAATTACATCAAAAATTCAAGTGTTGAAGTAAATTAAAATCTTGTTGTAAGATTTGCGTTTTAATTCCTTCGTGAGATTGAGAGATTATTTCATTAGGAATTGTGGAGCTAAACACTGTGTGCGTTCTTGAATGTAATTGGGATTGGGAACACTTAGAAGTCACTGACTCGAGTGTACTCCGAGTGTAGTTTGTAATCTCCGTGTATGGCTTGATCCATAGTGAAATTCGTTGTTGTTCTCCCCGTGGACGTAGTCTCTACGACTGAACCACATACATCTGGTGTCCGATTTATTTTTTTGTTCTGTCTATTTATTGTTCGATCGCCTGTTCTCCGCAACATGACCAATGATCCTATTTCCTAATTTCAAGGACCGAGGACCAGATCAGATGTGCTTGGAATCGGAGATTGGATTGTCTGTTCAGTCCTAGCGGTCCAATGGGGTCGATTGAAGACTAAAATAAGCTTCCTACGATTGATGGTCACGTGATCATAAGGCTCTAGCACAAGTAAGGACTTCATGGCATGGATGGAAGAGAAAGCCAAATTGAACCCATTCAACTGTTGATCCGGTCCAAATGGGTGGTTCCACACAAAGAATTAGAAATCGGACCAAAAATCATTGATTTCAATTTTTTGAATCAGGAGCCAGACCGGTGCTCGCGGGAACCTCCCAAAACCCGTTGGTTCAATCAGTCCGGGCGGTTCTCGTGTAGACAGTTCCTATTGCTCACCCCCTAATCTAAGGTACTTGTAAGGTAAACATGAACCTGAACCGATTTTCAAACTACTCTTTAAGAGGAATTTATGATTCACTTTAATTTGACCGCAGATCCATAACGGTTACTTTTCTGATTCATGCACATGACATCCGTAACGGATTCTTTTCGGGGTTTATCTATGATTCGAAAGGGTGTGCATAAGTTTATTAACAATGTTGTCTCGATTCGCATGAGGACATGTAATGTTATTCACTGAATAAATGATATGCAAAAGCATGTAAGTATATGCTCTCTACACATACACACAGAGTTGTCCAGAAACATGAAAGTACAAAATAAGAGTGGAAATTCTCCTCTCTTGATAGCTTTCCTCCACATGTTGGAAGCTCCACCTTGTTACCATTGCCATGGCCTCGCATGAGCTATACCCACTTAGACATGTATTACCTATTGAGACAGGTCAAAAGGTGAAAGTTCTTTTAGGGTCATGCTATTTTCATCCTCTAAGAGTTATAACGCTTCCTACTAAGCTGCGACAAGAACAACCTCAAGAGAACTAAGTAAGCAAAATATCGAAGAGAAATAGACGGTCGGTACTTATTGAAAAGGAAAATTTTCAAATAAAAACTCGAAGTGCTCTCATTTTTTTTTTAAATAAGTGCATATCTTCTGTTTTTTTTTTTTTCTCTCTTCTACTTATTAATGTGTTTAGGCCGATTTCTATGAAGTACTCTGTGTGTGTGGGTGTTAATGAGTACGAACCCCGTCGTAGTCTTCTTGAGTTAACATATCTTAACCAAAGAGTTCCTGATAAATAATGGGAAATTTTGATTAAAAAAGAAAAAAGAAAAAAAGAACGGGAACCAAAGAATTGAATATTGCAAAGAGTTATTAGAAATTGAATTTTAGAGACATTGTAAATAACTGTAATTGAGCAATTTTTTTTTATGACTAAGAATCTAATCATTAAATTTATTAAAATACTTAAATCTTAGATAATTCTCGTAATGTAAACTTCTTTGATTTGAACACAAAAGTAAATGATGATGATGATGATGTAAGATTTATTGATCTACATCGAATATATATTTTTCCTCCTTCATCAATCATCAATCCTACCAATAATGAAATCCAAAATTGAAACAGTATGAACAAAAAATAAACCCTAATGAAACCACACTTATTAAGAGCACCGCATGGGTACACATCCAAGGAGCATAGTACAAAATAGAGAAATTACCAAAAAAATCTTAAATATATTGTAATTGTGTTAATTCAATCCTAAACGTTTGCATTTGTACAAATTTAGTCCATCCAAATAATTTTGGCCAAAAATTGCTAACATAACGTGGCTAACATTGATATTTTTTAATAATATTATAATGTTTCTCAAATTTTTTATTTATTGTCTAAGTTTTTTAATTTTTTTTAATTTTTTTCTTTTTTTTTTTGTTAGAGCCAATAAGAGGCTTCGCCAACGGCGAGGATCATAAGCTTTTTTTCTTATGATACTCTTACGATATAGTATCATTCAATGCATATTTTTGTTATCAACGTTTTATATTGGAATGTGGTTCATATTCCATTAAGAGATGTAACGAAAGATGCGAATTGCCAATTATAGTGAAATCATTTATTGGATATAGCCTCAATTTAAGGATGAATCAAGATAAATATTGTATCGATTTCTCTTCCTCGCTTTTCCGCTTACCTCGTTGTGATTGTACGAATTCTAGTACTTTACACCTAGTTATAGACCTAGCTACAACAAGATTTTGCAACTTTTAATGAACAAAAACTAAAGTCGTATCTTGCAACGTTTTAATCTTAACTTCTTGCATCACAAAGGGTACGCACGCGCAGCATGTAACAATTTGCCTCGCGAGAGACAGGTTAATAAGAAGACAAGATCTTCCACGTTCTCTAAGATGCGGTAAAAGGGGACAGGGAGAAGATTGTCAATGGAGGATTCATTGACAAACCAAGAATGCCTTCAGAAATTATCAATAAACTTGAGAATGCATTCCGATGCAATCCCTAGGTAGCAAAAGATTGTCAAAGAGCATGGACGTGAAAGGAAAACCTCAAAGCTCGAGTAGAGCTCTCAAAACGGATTTCGGCTCCCTCTAAAAGAATTAGTTACATCGGTGTGAAAGGTAGGCTCAGAGAGGTCTCGTGCGACGGCCCCTCGCCCGGCCACAGAGAAGGGCATTCTTAGGGATAGGAAGCTCGTCCCTGTACGAATGCGAATTAGTATAGACCCTCATGTAGAATTGCTGTCCTAAGTATTGCCGTGCCCAGTCCTCGGATCTGATGTTCCACATCCCCACATTGTCCAGAGCCATGTAGATTGCGGTCCACGCTTTTGGATATACCTGAAACGATTCAACCAAAGAGAAACAAGCAAGTTAGCATGAGAGACGGTCGCCAGCACTTCTCATGTCGTGGTGGCGTGACATTTGTACATAATGAGGGCAATTTCATCTTATTACCTGAATCGTGCAGCGAGCTACCGTGTCTCTCAAATTGTAGCGCAATCTACTCGCAGGCGTCCATTGTCCTCCATCCATTCTGAATCGAGTTGAAGATAAGTTAGTCATTTTGAAAAGATGCGTGATCTATGGGGTTTCCAGCAGGCTTTAGTCTTACCCCATGACGAAGAAGGAATATCCATCAATGTGCCAAGACTGGACGGTATTCTCCCAATTCTGGAAAACGATCTCGATGTACTCTCGGAAATTCGTAGACAGAACGGAGGTCTGGAGGTAGCCGTTCCCCCAGTTGGGGCTTGTGGGCATGCTTCCCAGATTGAAGACCCCAGGAATGTTGAAGTGATCCGCGAGCTTTAACGGTGTGTCTGCTGGAACAAACGAGGCCCCATTGACGGCGTACCTCTGCTTGCCATTGATTATCGGGGCCGAGTTCGCGAACATGATGGTGCGGCTGGTCTTGATCATCCCATAGTGATATGAACCTTGAGGTTGGGTCGAGGCCCGCTTGCCGTAAGATTCCATCTGGTTTGAATTACACGAAGTAACATCTTCGGGGGTCAGTTCAAATAGGAATGCAAGAAACGAGAAGAAATGACAACTACACAGTATTCAATGTTTAGTACCGTATAGATCTGGCTTGGTTCAATGACCAAGCAATTTGAGTCGTAGGACCACGAGGAAGAGGACCGGAGACTCCCGTGCGGGAGTTGCTATAGTGAAGAACAGCTGTTGTTGTGAGAACCCGGGTGGTGAAACGGGAAGAGACAACTACATAGTAATCTTGTGGTTGCTGGTTGGCCGTGACCAAGACCGAGTAGGATTGACCGAGGTGGATGTCGAGGGAGTCGTAAGTGTTCTGAAGAGTGTGAGAGCCTTCAACCTCAACCAACTTCATCATATGCCCTTGAATTCTAAAGTTAATGGACGTCGTAAGGCCAACATTTGATATCCTAAACCTGTATGTCTTGCCTGCACAGAAAGTGGAAGCTTAACATCATGGTAGTTGATTCTGATGGAATAGGTGTTCCCTCGCTTATTCAAAGGTATATGCTCAGTGCCATTGGATTGAGTAAATTGACTGGATAACAAGTATGACCTGGATCGACTGTGAATGTGTATCCGTTCCAACCACGGCCGTTGATGAGAAGCCCATCAGGAAATGGAAGATTGTGACCGACATCCAGAATGAGTCTCAATCGCTGTATGCACAAATGGAAAATGGAGGGAAGGCATAAGACTAAGATCAGAATTTTCCATACATGCACAAATTAAGGGTTCGATGGCATGCTAATTACATTGTGATCTGTTTTGAACCAGTCACCAGCGAGGACAGTGAAATCGCCGGCGGGAGGAGGGAAAGGGACAGGATAGCGGGGCGGCTCCAAATTCTGATGCCACCAAAGCCTCCGGCGGCCTTCTGAAGCCCAACAGACGGGAAGTAAAAGTAACTGCCAATCTGATCCTTCATTTGCAGAATGTAAGTGAAGTTCCTTCCAGGCAGGATGGGACAATTCGTGCCGTAGACTCCATCCTGCCATGAATTCCTCCGTTGTTGTATACCATTCCTTCAAAAGCAGTACACAAGAGTGTTAGCACTCCGTTGTAAAGCTAACTGCTTTTGTCGAAATATGAGCAAGCCGAGCATTCTCTATTATGAAGCGAAACGGCATTTGTCAGGGGATGTTGTTACATATTCAAATTCTCGTTTTCCCCCGATAACGATTATACCTCTGCAGAATTCGGATAATTTTGAGATACACCAGTTATACGGGGCATCTGCCGTGGAGCAATGGATCAAACACTAGGCAGGCATCTTCTCTATGAAGCACCGTTTTTAGCTGCAAAAGCCGTGCCATGTTCACCATCCAAGTACTTCACAGAATCATAAGCATCTTTACACTATATCTTAATCCCACCCACTAAATGACCTTCACTCCCAACTGTAGATGTCTTGCATTTGACAGCTGAATATACGATTAAAAATGTGTATGTGGGTGTGGTGTGGGTGTGGTGTGTTGTGCGCGTAAGTAGATGCACAGCTTACACGTCTGGATCTAGACATCCCACATGTGGTTAGTCATATTTGCTAAAATAAGCCAGTTGGACAGGACAGAACAATTCATGCATTTAATTGCTTCTCAGACTGTTGCTAACAGTCAACGAATCCTAGCTCAACTAAACTACGTCCTTGGAGATTGACAAGAACAATCATCAAGAGTTAAATAATCACTCCTCTAATTCAAACCCAGAGATTCACGTGCCAACACACGCATATGAAAATATTCAAGATCTAGGCGGTTCCAACCTGGAACAGGGAACCAGACCGCCTGTCACCGATTCTAATGTTTTGGAACCCGGAACCGGACCAATTCTCCTTTGGTCCGGTTCTGGCGGTTCCGATTCTTTTGCACCTCCCAATACTCAGTGAGATAAATGAAGAAAGAAACAGCAAAGCATTAAACTTTTGGGCCCCATACAATGAGAAGAGGTGGACTTTCTTATAAGACATAGCATCAACATGACAAGGATATTCGAATATCAAACTCTTCCCACAAGTGCATTGATGACTGATGGAGATCTAATAATGCCAGCTTGCATTCTAGATGTAACCAGTTGAAAAAGGAAAAAAAGAAGAAGAAGAGATAAGGAAAGGAAAAAAAATATCGAATATGTGAGAATATTAGAAAATAAAGATGTGCTAATTTGAGAAATTGATAAAGAAGTAAAATTCACAGATCCAGTTCCTGATGTATCTAAAACAGAGTAGTTCCCACAGTGCAGTTGTGTGCAGAGAAAGAAGCTTGATTTCTAGTAATAACTAAGAAAAGGGAAAGGAAAAGCTGATCTTAAGCTCACCGTCGTACTTCCTAAGATTAATCTAGCAAAAGGAAAGCAAAATCTTAGCCATTCTTGAAGTTGGTGGTCTCTATCCGGGAGCAAAAAGGAAACCAGAAAAAGGAAATCTTACCATTTCACACTCTTTCTACTGCATGCTCAGATTAAGCTGAGAAAACAGAGCAACGACCAGCAAAAACACAGAAAGGGGACACAAAAGAAGACAGAGAGAGAGAGAGATCTCCACAGAAGCAACAGATTTATTACCAAGAAATCAGGAATGGCTCCTTCAAGTAGTTGTAGACACTAATGATCAAGTTTCATTAGTCACCGCATCAATTTGAGGCCCTGGAAACTGCCCATTGATCAAAATGCCCTGCGCCAATCCAAAAACTTAAGTCCAGTTCTTCAACAATTCAAGCATAATACAAAGGAACAAGTAGAATTTTTCTTGATTTCAGCAGAACAGACCAAGGGAAGAAATTAACAAAAGGAAAAACACTTATTTGTCTCAAAGCTACAAGAATCCCAAACGTTGTCCAGTCCGTCTACAAATTTGAGTGCATAGTGGTTCAGCATGTCGGAAAAAAAACAAACAAACAAACAAACAAACAAACTTTCTTTCTTGCCAAGACCACAAAGAGAAGGAAACGAAGAAAAGAATAACCATTTCGTCTCAAAAACTGCAAACATCACATTCCATAAGAAAATGTTGCTCCAAGAGATGTTAAAAATCAGTACCTGCTGCTTAACACCAAGGGGTAAATGTCGCCATAAGTGACCTTCCACGTCAAGAACCTATATGGGTTTATCACCATTGCTCCTGGAAGAAGAAACAGTACACAGATGATGAGAGATCTGAGAACCAGCAAGTGCAATCTCCCATCCTCTCTCGTTTCCCGCTCCTTATTCTCTGACTCTGAGTCAATGCTTTTGGACTTCAAAAGATGGGACCCTGTGCGTGACTTCTCCAACAATGTCTGCAAGTTCTTTGAGTCAAGTGTTTATAGCTATGGCATTCTTCTAGTCGAGTGAACCAGGGGAAGAAAATTAGCTGGGTCTCCTCTCTGTCTGCTCATCCCTCCATTTCGTGTCTATTTATTTGTGTACTTTTTATCTGTGGATTCACAGACTAGAGTAATGCTTGTT
>JAGVVM010014083.1:0-11952 GCA_019149425.1 Psidium friedrichsthalianum
ATCTAAGAATTGGAAAATCTCAAATTTTTAGGTCGCGACAGGCTTTTTCCCTTTGATTTAACACCCCATCTTCCACATGACGTCACCATCGACATCATCACTCGCAACGTCATCGTCGACATCATTACCGGTGCATCTAACACTAGTTAATGCCGGCCCCTCAACTACCGAAGGAGGTTTGGGTGTGAGAGACTCGAGACAAGTAGAATGAGTTAAACCAAAAGGCCTAAGCATTTCTATAAATTGGCTTCAGTTCTAGCTGCTCGTTTATACTTTCTCTACATAGTTTCCTAAAAGCAAAAAGTGAGAGTATGGCGCAACGTGAGTTCTTGAGGGAGGTGGCGGAACCTGCTGAATTGAAGAGGGAACTGAGGTTAAGTTCACTAGCAGGGGAGGTATATACTATCTACCGGAGAACGTGCTACTCCTTCCCAGCAATCCCGAATTCAGGGATTCGGAATGTATGTTTGACCAAAGGTCGTTGGGAGTCTCTGAATTCGATAAGGTGCTGGACTTTTGTTCATGGTAGGTCCAAAAATTTGCAACTTAATCTAGCCAATTTAATTCCCGCATCCCATACCGTATCTATGTCATCTTCCTTTCTTGATTAATTAGTTGTCTCGCTGTATTACTAATCAGAAGGACGATTATTTATCCCCTCTCCGGACCAAAAAACTAGGGGATTGTCGTCATTAATTCATGTCATGAGTTGGACAATTAACCTAGCATATAACTTTGGCATCAAGCTTGAATCTTTCAGCTCGTGGAAGATTGAACATTTGATTATTGTTCCATGAACTTGGTCTGCGGACTTGAGGACATAGCGTCGATTAATTGTCACAAACGTTGGACGCGTTGTTTCAATGCATAGTCTTTACTGGTTTCTAGGTTGAGGTGGCTATTGTGCTTGTGGTAAATATTTCATGCCTGAGCATAATGTGAAATCTGACTGAACATGAGTCGTATGTTGGGATTAATAAGGACTGATGATTTTCACGAACAATAATTCACGAGCCATGAAACTCTCTAGTTTTGTTTTAGAATCTCCTAATGAAAATATTTGTGTGTGTATATATATACACACACACAGCTGCTAAGTGCGGGAGCTGGAAGGACACTGTGTCGCATATCGACGACGAGTCGAAGTCCATCACATTCACTTTGGTGGAAGGAGTTGTGCCACGCCAGCATTACGATTTCCTGTCGGTGGAGTACCACTTCAAGCAGGATGAATAAGGCTGCATCGCGGAAGTGACTCTGAGCTGTCACAGTGGAGATAGCACTATCATTCCCAAAGACTACATGGACTTCATCATTAAAATGCTCGAGGCAGTCGACGACTACCTTCAAGGCACTAGATGCTGCTGTGCTTAAATATGGTGAATCAAATAACTTAAAGACTCAATAACATGCTTTGGAAGCATGGAAAAGATGTTTAGCTGCCTATTAAGTGTGTAAGCTTTCACCAATGCATGGTGTGGTGCTCCAAATAGAATATATAATATAAGTAGTGCTTTGTGTGTCTAATAAGTTCAGCCAGTTGTGCTTACAGAAAAGTTCTTGCATGTGGTATAATAACTTCTTCTTCTTCTTTGTGGCCTTAAACTTGCTTTCTAGTACGTGAAAAAAAAAAAAACCTTACGCATACCAAAAACGTTCAAAACGAGGGATGCAAATTTGTGCCATGTTCTTATATTACTCTATTAACGTTATTTAAAGTAAAAGAGATGCATATGACATAGGCATGGCGGAGGTAGGTTTATAATAGTCGAGGAACGAAATCTTGTGTGGAAAATTAGGCGCACAACACAAGCTCAGCTCCTCGACTCTCCAAGAGTAAATCAAAAGTTCATCAAGAAATTAAGGAAGTATTACTAGGAATATTTAACCAAAAGTCCTTCGAAATTTAAGAGTTGTACTTGACAAAAATGATGCTTTAATTGTGAAATACGAGGAATGATGGGTAATAATTTCCAAATTTGAGAAATAATGCTTTGGCACAAATGGAGCAACTGAGCTTTGCTATTAGGCGAGCTGGACCTCAGCAGCCTGGGCCGAGCGGATGTGGCCAGCTCCTAGCTGTTGCCGTGGCTAGCGATCAGCCAAAAAAGAAAGAAAATAAAATAAAAGGAAAAGAAAAATTAAAAAAAAATAAAAATTAAAAGAAATTAAAATTAAACATTTTTTTTAAAATGAGACATTGTTCTATTTTAAGTCGAGCGAAAAGTAACGAGAGAGTTGAAAGAGAAAAGTAATAAATGTGGCACTTCATTTTATTTTGTGATTCTAAAAAATGATTCTTTTTTCATAATCAACTTTTTTTTATTCTTATTTTGCTCAAAAACTATTTCTGAGAACAGAATCAGAATCAGAATCAAAATCGTTTACGTTACCAAATAGATTTCTCATTTTTTTTTTTTTTCAAGGAACAGAATCAGAGAGCTAGAATAGTTACCATATAGGTCCTTAAGCGCCACTTTGCAGATGGAGAGACAACGGTCACGAAGGAGGTGATAGAAGCCATAGATAACGAGAAGAACTCGTCCAGGCCACATCCAAGGAAGGCGGTGGGAGCATGGTCCACTAGACGCTCCAGCACGAGAAGCTGAGCAAGGAGGTGACTGAGCCGACTCAGTGCTCCAGTTAGGCATCCATCTTAGCAAGGACATCTATCTTCACCTCATGGAATAGGCTCAGGCTCAGGCTCAAGCCTAGCAGAAAATAAGGGAATGGACTTTTATTAATATGCACTGTTTTGCTGTCTCTGTTGAGCTTGAGTCATGTATGTTTGAACATGTTTTATGACGTGTCTATAATGAAGAGAATATGCTTGTGCTATGTGTGGTTCTCGTGAGGAAAACTTATGGAAAGGTCCTCAAATAGATGGTTGAATATCTCTACTGCACCATCACAACAGCTATAATGATCCGGGTGTGCAACACCCGGATTCAAGGGGTCGTTTTCCTCTCCATCTCTGAGCTTTAGATCCTTCTCACAACATCTCAATGGTGGATTTTCTTTAAAAAGTTTCTCGTGTGTACCATCTCGAGTTCAAGAGGTCACCTGTGGCCGACAATCACAAATCAACCTCAAATCTGAGGTTGTGGTGGCTTGGGAGGGGGATGGGGAGTTATAGCTATTAAGTTTTGTGCATGTTAAATTAATACATGAGCCTTTAAACGGGTTAACCCCTGTCTTAGGACGGTGATCGATGAAAAAAACATTGCATTTTCTGTTAATATGAACTCGATCCGGCCAAATGGGTCTAAGAAAATGCTCATATTGAACGTGGAAACGTAACCAAGTCCAACTTATTCGGTGAAAGGATACTAATTTACTTCCATTTCTAGTTGGAGAACTTTTCGCTTCTCGCTTTCAAGATAGTGCGTTTATATAGGGAAGCTAATAACCTGACAATCTGACAATACTGTCAATTATTTCTGATCAAACGATTTCCCAATCAATGAATGTTTTATGCAAAACACGCGTGATAGTGTGTGAATCTACGTTTGAGATTATATCATTCTTGACAATATTATCAAAGAAGCATTTTCTTTTATACAAAACTTTGCACACCAAGATAAGTGTTGCAGATAGGATGACTATGAACAGTGAACCATACACATAAAGTTTGCAACAACAACAAAACAACACATAATTTTACATTTTCAATATGTATCGGACCATTTTCGACCCGACCCACCCATTTTACAGGTTTATTGGGAGGTTTTAGTCGGCAAATATAGACTGTTGACAAAACCCCTAAACAGTTGCCGACAATAAAAACAAAATGAAATTACTAAATCCTAAGATATGAATAATGAATGAAGCTCAATTTGATCAATAAAAAGGCCATGATTATGGCTGTGTTTGTTTCACAAAAAACAGGTTTTCCTAGAAAAAATTTTCCCCAATTTTTTTTGTGTTTGGGGGACAAAAAATATGTGGTTAAAGAAAATATTTTCTGATCAATGAAAAAAACTCTTTCCAAAATTATGAAAAATGATTTTCATTTGTGAAAGAAGGAAATCGTTTTCCAAACTTTCTTTATGGAGCTCGTGCCATCTCCCCCTTATGTTGCCCTCGCGTCTTCTGTGCCATTTACCCTCCTCACGCAGCCTCTCCTCCTTCATCCAGAGCTACAACTTTTCCTCCATCTTTCTCAAACGCAACCAATAGAGCCGGTCCTCCTCCCGCTGCTACCGTACGCTTCCCTCCACGTCATCACCCTCCCCGAGACGGCCGCCATCGTCTCCCTCATCGGCTCCTTCATCTACCTCCTCGACTTCTTCAGCAAGCTGGACGCCTCGCCAGAGGTTGGCGAGTCCCAGAGAACTCTAGGCCTTGCGAGTCGTAGTGAACTCACTAGATCTAGAGCTCCAAACCTCGCGAGTCAGCAGCGAGTGACTTGCCAGATCTAGAGGTCGAGGCTTGCGAGTTGATGGAGAGCGACTCGCCAGATTTGGCGAGCTCGTGGCCTTGCGAGTCGGCGAAGAGCAACTCCACAGATCAGCGAGCTTGAAGCTCACCTATGGCCGATCGTCACCGGCCAAAGAATATGGTAAAAAAAAAATGGAAAAAAAGTAAAGAAAAAATAAAACTAAAAATAATTAAAAATTAATTTTTAAATAAAAAAGAAAATGCAAATAAAAAAAAGGAAAAAGGAAAATATAAAATTATGAAAAGGAGTGCATAAAGGAAATTCCTTTCCATACCAAACGATAGAAAATGTTTTCGAGTTAGTTTTAGATTTCAGATGAACACCGGAAAATATGGTCATTTTCTTGAAAAATGACCTTTTAAAAAATATTTTCCAAAAAATTCATATTTTTGTGAAATAAATGAAGGGTAAAACTAATTACGACTACCTGGATATCAAGTACTTGCCCTAGTAAAGAGTTTGATAATTTCAATGCGTAGGTAAACTGATATGACCATGGAGAAGTATGACCAACACGGTCCTGTTATTGTAGAGCCGTAGACCACAGAAGCCACTAACTATAAAGGTCGAAAGCATAGGTTGTGCGACCGTTAGGAAGTGGAGCGACAAGCTAAAGCTGTCGACGTTTGAGAAGTAATGGCTGTCGAAGTAATGGGTTTGCTTAGTAACTTCTTGCACATTAATGTTGCTGAATTCTAAAAGTCAAGTAAATGTGTTTGCTTTTTGGTAACCTTGTTAATTATAGGCAGTAGTACAAGTAGCTGAATCTTAGTTTGTAGCAAAGAACTGTTAACACTTAAATTTTGATTTTTCTTTTTTATTATATAAAAATTAAAATTAATTCTCATCAAAAATATTTCCTCATTCATTGCATTTCATTTTCCCTGCATTGCATTTTGAATTGCACCGACGTGAGCGGGAAATTCTGAATTAAAAAAAATATGGAGTGAGCCCGTGATGGTTGAAGATTTGACCGAGCCCTCGAATATAATATGACTGAAGTCCTGCCGAGTTTGGGTCAAATAATATAATAGCCAAGGCAGCGAGGGATGGGCTTGACAGTGATAAACAGTGTGCCATGTATCCTTTGGGTGACTTGGCCCATATCTCGGATCTTTGTATTTGGTTTTGATGGATGGAATGTGCCAAGTACACTGACAGTATTAAACACATCTAGTGAATCATGTGTCAGAAAAGACTTCAATTCTTTCTACTTTAATAAAGAAGACAAATTCCCAGGAGATGAAGTGGATTATCATGATAATTCTTAAAGGTCTGAAGTTAGGCATCATGAAAAGAGCACATTCCACGAATTTCATCCAGATGCTAAGGATTTGCTCAATGTCACGCGTGGTTTGAAATTGGTCTGAGAGAAGCTTAGAGATGGTGGCCAACGGCATAAGCGCCAGGACATACAAGTTAGTCAAAGCTGCTCGTCCTCAACTTGCAAAGAGAATTGGCAAAGCAGCTGCTGCATAAAAAGGCTTCATGGAAAGGAAGTGGTTGTTGAATGCAAATTGATGGTAATCAATTTGCATTCAACAACCACTTCCTTTCCATGAAGCCTTTTTATGCAGCAGCTGCTTTGCCAATTCTCTTTGCAAGTTGAGGACGAGCAGCTTTGACTAACTTGTATGTCCTGGCGCTTATGCCGTTGGCCACCATCTCTAAGCTTCTCTCAGACCAATTTCAAACCACGCGTGACATTGAGCAAATCCTTAGCATCTGGATGAAATTCGTGGAATGTGCTCTTTTCATGATGTAACTTCAGACCTTTAAGAATTATCATGATAATCCACTTCATCTCCTGGGAATTTGTCTTCTTTATTAAAGTAGAAAGAATTGAAGTCTTTTCTGACACATGATTCACTAGATGTGTTTAATACTGTCAGTGTACTTGGCACATTCCATCCATCAAAAACCAAATACAAAGATCCGAGATATGGGCCAAGTCACCCAAAGGATACATGGCACACTGTTTATCACTGTCAAGCCCATCCCTCGCTGCCTTGGCTATTATATTATTTGACCCAAACTCGGCAGGACTTCAGTCATATTATATTCGAGGGCTCGGTCAAATCTTCAACCATCACGGGCTCACTCCATATTTTTTTTAATTCAGAATTTCCCGCTCACGTCGGTGCAATTCAAAATGCAATGCAGGGAAAATGAAAATGCAATGAATGAGGAAATATTTTGATGAGAATTAATTTTAATTTTTATATAATAAAAAAGAAAAATCAAAATTTAAGTGTTAACAGTTCTTTGCTACAAACTAAGATTCAGCTACTTGTACTACTGCCTATAATTAACAAAGGTTACCAAAAAGCAAACACATTTACTTGACTTTTAGAATTCAGCAACATTAATGTGCAAGAAGTTACTAAGCAAACCCATTACTTCGACAGCCATTACTTCTCAAACGTCGACAGCTTTAGCTTGTCGCTCCACTTCCTAACGGTCGCACAACCTATGCTTTCGACCTTTATAGTTAGTGGCTTCTGTGGTCTACGGCTCTACAATAACAGGACCGTGTTGGTCATACTTCTCCATGGTCATATCAGTTTACCTACGCATTGAAATTATCAAACTCTTTACTAGGGCAAGTACTTGATATCCAGGTAGTCGTAATTAGTTTTACCCTTCATTTATTTCACAAAAAATATGAATTTTTTGGAAAATATTTTTAAAAGGTCATTTTTCAAGAAAATGACCATATTTTCCGGTGTTCATCTGAAATCTAAAACTAACTCGAAAACATTTTCTATCGTTTGGTATGGAAAGGAATTTCCTTTATGCACTCCTTTTCATAATTTTATATTTTCCTTTTTCCTTTTTTTATTTGCATTTTCTTTTTTATTTAAAAAATTAATTTTTAATTATTTTAGTTTTATTTTTTTCTTTACTTTTTTTCCATTTTTTTTTTACCATATTCTTTGGCCGGTGACGATCGGCCATAGGTGAGCTTCAAGCTCGCTGATCTGTGGAGTTGCTCTTCGCCGACTCGCAAGGCCACGAGCTCGCCAAATCTGGCGAGTCGCTCTCCATCAACTCGCAAGCCTCGACCTCTAGATCTGGCAAGTCACTCGCTGCTGACTCGCGAGGTTTGGAGCTCTAGATCTAGTGAGTTCACTACGACTCGCAAGGCCTAGAGTTCTCTGGGACTCGCCAACCTCTGGCGAGGCGTCCAGCTTGCTGAAGAAGTCGAGGAGGTAGATGAAGGAGCCGATGAGGGAGACGATGGCGGCCGTCTCGGGGAGGGTGATGACGTGGAGGGAAGCGTACGGTAGCAGCGGGAGGAGGACCGGCTCTATTGGTTGCGTGAGAAAGATGGAGGAAAAGTTGTAGCTCTGGATGAAGGAGGAGAGGCTGCGTGAGGAGGGTAAATGGCACAGAAGACGCGAGGGCAACATAAGGGGGAGATGGCACGAGCTCCATAAAGAAAGTTTGGAAAACGATTTCCTTCTTTCACAAATGAAAATCATTTTTCATAATTTTGGAAAGAGTTTTTTCATTGATCAGAAAATATTTTCTTTAACCACATATTTTTTGTCCCCCAAACACAAAAAAAATTGGGGAAAATTTTTTCTAGGAAAACCTGTTTTTTGTGAAACAAACACAGCCATAATCATGGCCTTTTTATTGATCAAATTGAGCTTCATTCATTATTCATATCTTAGGATTTAGTAATTTCATTTTGTTTTTATTGTCGGCAACTGTTTAGGGGTTTTGTCAACAGTCTATATTTGCCGACTAAAACCTCCCAATAAACCTGTAAAATGGGTGGGTCGGGTCGAAAATGGTCCGATACATATTGAAAATGTAAAATTATGTGTTGTTTTTTTGTTGTTGCAAACTTTATGTGTATGGTTCACTGTTCATAGTCATCCTATCTGCAACACTTATCTTGGTGTGCAAAGTTTTGTATAAAAGAAAATGCTTCTTTGATAATATTGTCAAGAATGATATAATCTCAAACGTAGATTCACACACTATCACGCGTGTTTTGCATAAAACATTCATTGATTGGGAAATCGTTTGATCAGAAATAATTGACAGTATTGTCAGATTGTCAGGTTATTAGCTTCCCTATATAAACGCACTATCTTGAAAGCGAGAAGCGAAAAGTTCTCCAACTAGAAATGGAAGTAAATTAGTATCCTTTCACCGAATAAGTTGGACTTGGTTACGTTTCCACGTTCAATATGAGCATTTTCTTAGACCCATTTGGCCGGATCGAGTTCATATTAACAGAAAATGCAATGTTTTTTTCATCGATCACCGTCCTAAGACAGGGGTTAACCCGTTTAAAGGCTCATGTATTAATTTAACATGCACAAAACTTAATAGCTATAACTCCCCATCCCCCTCCCAAGCCACCACAACCTCAGATTTGAGGTTGATTTGTGATTGTCGGCCACAGGTGACCTCTTGAACTCGAGATGGTACACACGAGAAACTTTTTAAAGAAAATCCACCATTGAGATGTTGTGAGAAGGATCTAAAGCTCAGAGATGGAGAGGAAAACGACCCCTTGAATCCGGGTGTTGCACACCCGGATCATTATAGCTGTTGTGATGGTGCAGTAGAGATATTCAACCATCTATTTGAGGACCTTTCCATAAGTTTTCCTCACGAGAACCACACATAGCACAAGCATATTCTCTTCATTATAGACACGTCATAAAACATGTTCAAACATACATGACATCAAGCTCAACAGAGACAGCAAAACAGTGCATATTAATAAAAGTCCATTCCCTTATTTTCTGCTAGGCTTGAGCCTGAGCCTGAGCCTATTCCATGAGGTGAAGATAGATGTCCTTGCTAAGATGGATGCCTAACTGGAGCACTGAGTCGGCTCAGTCACCTCCTTGCTCAGCTTCTCGTGCTGGAGCGTCTAGTGGACCATGCTCCCACCGCCTTCCTTGGATGTGGCCTGGACGAGTTCTTCTCGTTATCTATGGCTTCTATCACCTCCTTCGTGACCGTTGTCTCTCCATCTGCAAAGTGGCGCTTAAGGACCTATATGGTAACTATTCTAGCTCTCTGATTCTGTTCCTTGAAAAAAAAAAAAATGAGAAATCTATTTGGTAACGTAAACGATTTGATTCTGATTCTGATTCTGTTCTCAGAAATAGTTTTTGAGCAAAAATAAGAATAAAAAAAAGTTGATTATGAAAAAAGAATCATTTTTTAGAATCACAAAATAAAATGAAGTGCCACATTTATTACTTTTCTCTTTCAACTCTCTCGTTACTTTTCGCTCGACTTAAAATAGAACAATGTCTCATTTTAAAAAAAAATGTTTAATTTTAATTTCTTTTAATTTTTATTTTTTTTTAATTTTTCTTTTCCTTTTATTTTATTTTCTTTCTTTTTTGGCTGATCGCTAGCCACGGCAACAGCTAGGAGCTGGCCACATCCGCTCGGCCCAGGCTGCTGAGGTCCAGCTCGCCTAATAGCAAAGCTCAGTTGCTCCATTTGTGCCAAAGCATTATTTCTCAAATTTGGAAATTATTACCCATCATTCCTCGTATTTCACAATTAAAGCATCATTTTTGTCAAGTACAACTCTTAAATTTCGAAGGACTTTTGGTTAAATATTCCTAGTAATACTTCCTTAATTTCTTGATGAACTTTTGATTTACTCTTGGAGAGTCGAGGAGCTGAGCTTGTGTTGTGCGCCTAATTTTCCACACAAGATTTCGTTCCTCGACTATTATAAACCTACCTCCGCCATGCCTATGTCATATGCATCTCTTTTACTTTAAATAACGTTAATAGAGTAATATAAGAACATGGCACAAATTTGCATCCCTCGTTTTGAACGTTTTTGGTATGCGTAAGGTTTTTTTTTTTTTTTTCACGTACTAGAAAGCAAGTTTAAGGCCACAAAAGAAGAAGAAGAAGTTATTATACCACATGCAAGAACTTTTCTGTAAGCACAACTGGCTGAACTTATTAGACACACAAAGCACTACTTATATTATATATTCTATTTGGAGCACCACACCATGCATTGGTGAAAGCTTACACACTTAATAGGCAGCTAAACATCTTTTCCATGCTTCCAAAGCATGTTATTGAGTCTTTAAGTTATTTGATTCACCATATTTAAGCACAGCAGCATCTAGTGCCTTGAAGGTAGTCGTCGACTGCCTCGAGCATTTTAATGATGAAGTCCATGTAGTCTTTGGGAATGATAGTGCTATCTCCACTGTGACAGCTCAGAGTCACTTCCGCGATGCAGCCTTATTCATCCTGCTTGAAGTGGTACTCCACCGACAGGAAATCGTAATGCTGGCGTGGCACAACTCCTTCCACCAAAGTGAATGTGATGGACTTCGACTCGTCGTCGATATGCGACACAGTGTCCTTCCAGCTCCCGCACTTAGCAGCTGTGTGTGTGTATATATATACACACACAAATATTTTCATTAGGAGATTCTAAAACAAAACTAGAGAGTTTCATGGCTCGTGAATTATTGTTCGTGAAAATCATCAGTCCTTATTAATCCCAACATACGACTCATGTTCAGTCAGATTTCACATTATGCTCAGGCATGAAATATTTACCACAAGCACAATAGCCACCTCAACCTAGAAACCAGTAAAGACTATGCATTGAAACAACGCGTCCAACGTTTGTGACAATTAATCGACGCTATGTCCTCAAGTCCGCAGACCAAGTTCATGGAACAATAATCAAATGTTCAATCTTCCACGAGCTGAAAGATTCAAGCTTGATGCCAAAGTTATATGCTAGGTTTAATTGTCCAACTCATGACATGAATTAATGACGACAATCCCCTAGTTTTTTGGTCCGGAGAGGGGATAAATAATCGTCCTTCTGATTAGTAATACAGCGAGACAACTAATTAATCAAGAAAGGAAGATGACATAGATACGGTATGGGATGCGGGAATTAAATTGGCTAGATTAAGTTGCAAATTTTTGGACCTACCATGAACAAAAGTCCAGCACCTTATCGAATTCAGAGACTCCCAACGACCTTTGGTCAAACATACATTCCGAATCCCTGAATTCGGGATTGCTGGGAAGGAGTAGCACGTTCTCCGGTAGATAGTATATACCTCCCCTGCTAGTGAACTTAACCTCAGTTCCCTCTTCAATTCAGCAGGTTCCGCCACCTCCCTCAAGAACTCACGTTGCGCCATACTCTCACTTTTGCTTTTAGGAAACTATGTAGAGAAAGTATAAACGAGCAGCTAGAACTGAAGCCAATTTATAGAAATGCTTAGGCCTTTTGGTTTAACTCATTCTACTTGTCTCGAGTCTCTCACACCCAAACCTCCTTCGGTAGTTGAGGGGCCGGCATTAACTAGTGTTAGATGCACCGGTAATGATGTCGACGATGACGTTGCGAGTGATGATGTCGATGGTGACGTCATGTGGAAGATGGGGTGTTAAATCAAAGGGAAAAAGCCTGTCGCGACCTAAAAATTTGAGATTTTCCAATCTTAGAGATTTTTCCAATTCTTAGAGAT
>JAGVVM010014086.1:0-14720 GCA_019149425.1 Psidium friedrichsthalianum
ACTTCTCCACACAGCTTCCCCTTAGCTCCTTCTCCCCTTCCCTTCGCCAGACACAAAGTCCAAAACTCCAGTCTATTGAGGAAAAACTCACGCTCGCTAAACTTTTCTACAGAATGTCCCTTAAGTCTGCAGAACGGTCCTCAAATGTGCTCATCATGGTCCTCAGAGCTCTTCGAGTATACCAGAATATCATCGATGAAGACTATTACGAACTGATCCAGAAACTCCTTGAACACCCTGTTCATCATATCCATGAATGCAGCTGGGGCATTTGTCAATCCAAATGGCATGACGGTGAACTCGTAATGCCCATATCTTGTCCTAAAGGCAGTCTTCGGGATATCCTCCTTCTTGATCCTTAGCTGGTGATAGCCTGTCCTTAGGTCTATCTTAGAGAATACACACGCTCCTTCCAGCTGATCAAACAGATCATCAATCCTTGGCAAAGGATACTTGTTCTTGATCGTCACTTGGTTCAGTTGTCTGTAGTCTATACACAGTCTTAACGTGCCATCTTTCTTCTTCACAAACAGCACCGGAGCTCCCCACGGTGAAGCACTGGGGCGGATAAATCCTTTATCCAGTAGCTCTTGCATCTGCACCTTCAGCTCCTTCAGCTCAGACAACGACATCCTATACGGTGCTTTAGAGATTGGCTCAGTCCCAGGTGCCAACTCAATTACAATTCTACCTCACGCTCTGGTGGCAAGCCAGGCAACTCCTGAGGAAATACATCGGGTATTCTCCCACTACAGGCACCTCCTCCAGCTTCACTTCTTGGGCCGACGAATCTATCACTGATGCTAAAAACCCTAGACAACCTTGATCCATCAGCTTGGTTGCTTCTAGGGCCGAAATCCAAGGAATTGAGGTTCCACCTCGATTTCCTTTAAACTCATACTCAGGCCCATCTACTGGGTTCAGCCTTATTATACTTCTACTGCAGTCGATAACTGCTCCATGTCTAACCAACCAATCCATGCCGACAATTACGTCGAAATCATACATGGGCAGGACAGCTAAGTCAATCTTCTCAACTCTATCTCCCAAAGCTATCTCACACCCCTTACACCCTAACATAACAATTACTTTATCTTTCAACGGGGTGGCCACATGCAATACAACATCCAACGGTCTAGTTTCTATTCCAGCCAACTCAGCAAAACGTGCAGATATGAACGAATGGGATGCACCAGGATCAAACAAAGCATAGGCGGTATGACCACAGAGAGAAATGGTACCTGTGATCACCCCTGGCGCATTCTCAGCATCCTTGCGCGCCACTGCATAGACTCGTCCCTGAGCAGGTGGACGGTTCAGAATTCCTTGCGGGGCATTGCCACAGCTGCTGCTGCTGCGGTTGGAACGGGGGTCTTGGACCATTCTTCGGGCAGTTCCTCTGATGCCCCAATGACCACATCTGAAGCATCCCCCAGTCTTCTTCGGGCAAGGGCTGTTCCCATGCCTTCTGCCACAATCACGGCAGTTCTGATTCCCAGGGTGCGACGGCTTTCCCAAAGTTCTTCTCGCAGGCGGGACGAACCTGCGGTTGTCCTTCATCGGCCTCTTGCCGAAATCTCTGAAGTTCCTTCCTGGCATAAACCGCGATCCAGATGCGGCAGCCTTCTCCTGTAGGTCTCGCTCTATCGCCAGAGCTCGTTCATAAATCTCGTTGTAGTCTCTCAGCCCAGTGGCGATTATCATGCTCTTCAGCTCAGATCTCAAGCCTTCTCTGAACCTTCTTGCTTTGTCCCATGGGTCCTCTATCAGCCTTCGAGCGAACTTGGACAATCTGGCAAACTCGCCTTCATACTGGTCCACTGTCATTGACCCTTGGCGAAGCCTGATAAACTCCTCCATTTTCCTCTCCTGGGCAGCCTCGGAGAATATTTTCCATTGAATGCTGCACAGAAAGCAGCCCAGTTTGGCCTCATGCCATCAGGAAAGACTCGCCCTCTGGTGGCCTTCCACCAATCATCTGCAGTGCTCTGGAGCTGATAGGTCGCCAGTGAGACCTTCTCTTCATCTGTGCATCCAAGCACGGTGAATGCTTTCTCCAGCTGCTCGATCCACGAGGCAGCTACTTCAGGTCCTCCAGTGCCATCAAACTTCGAGGGTTGCAGCTTCAGAAACTGCTCCACTATGTGATGGGTCTGACGTCCTCCATTGCCATGCCCATTGCCCCCATGGGCTCCATTTGCAGCGGCCAAGGCGGCCTCAGCTGCTTGGGCAACAGTGGCAGCTCTCTCAGCAGCTTGCCTACCCATCAGATTGCTAACCTCAGTCAGCACCCTCATCATTTCCTCTATCCTCGGGTCTCCTTCAGGCGCAGGAGCCCTTGAACTCGACGCACCAGCACTGGGTCTTCTGCCCCTATTGCTCATCCTTCTAGACTCACTCACACACTATACCAACGAAATTCCCATTCAGGAATTCGAAATCCTAAAACTAACAATCAAGCTTTCGCCTACTGTCGCGTCCACTGACATGAATATGCATGTAAAGTTCGCTGCAGCTTTTAATGCAATTGGACTAGGAAGACACCTAGACTCACCCTGACAATGCACAACCTAGGCCACTCTGTTCGCCACCTCAACTAGAAGCCTGTCGGGAGCCGCTCCTTGATCGGGTCTCTGCCCCGGCGACCACTCCCCGCCCTCCTCATTTCTTGGTGCGAACAGTTGTCCTAAGTTACCCACAGCCAGAGAGAATCCCACTCCACGTGTCCCATACCACGCTTCATTGCAGTTTTTAGACGTCCCGTCAGACCTGTCCCATACCAGGCTGACGGTTACCCAACCCAATAAAATATGATGCATGCGCTTTTCAAACCTCGAATCTTTATTTTAAATCAACTTCATTTTAAACCATTTTCCTTTAATGCAGAAATCGTGCAATGCATGATGGTCAGGCAGCGCACGACAGCCGACTAGGCATACAAACACATGCAACAGTAACTAGCAACTAGTCAATCAGCAATCAGCATTCAAGCACCCAACTCACGGGGCTATGCTTTAGAACCTTACCTCAGGTCCTGACGCATCTGCAGATTAGTTTAAGACATCATAGTCTATAGTCATACTAGACTAATCCTCTAACTCTGCAAGCACATGCGCCAATCAATTCATGCATTCTACCCTTCCTAATCCTTAGGTCTAGGGTCTGTCTATCTAACTACCCCAAAATCATCAGCCTTATCACTCCAAATCCTCGAACGGTCTCGTATCGAGCTGACCTTGCTCTGATACCACTCGAACGGGGATGTCACGCCCCGAACCCCAATCGAGCTCGCGACATCCCTGCTCATATCGTGACGAACCCTGCGTACGCCTGGCCTACGAGTAGCGACGGCCCAGGATGCACATCGCGGCCAAGCTACGCTAGCGCAAAACGACAACAATCTGAAACCTGCGGAAGCGTGCCTTCTACACATGCATACATACACAAGATGGTAGGGTAGTACGGAAAGACAAGAACACTTTTACAAAAGGAATACAACATCATATATATATATAGAGCGTTAAGTACAGACCCCAAAAGAAAATCTCAACTATGGTCAAGACATCTACGCTCGCTCAAACTCCAAAAATCTAGACCAGCAACAGTGGAACTCAGTCCTCCTCAGGCTCCTCCTCGGGATCCTCCTCTGGGTCCTCCTCTGGATCCTCCTCATCAGTGTCCATGGCGTCACCCTCATCATGGCCGTCAATCTCAGAACGTCCTGGGGACGGCAACTCCTGCAGTGGGTCGGGGTCGATCACCTCGCCACCATACTCGGCTGGCTGCAACAAGATCGGGTCGTCCTCCATAGGGATAGGGGAGTCTCTCTGAGGTCCCTCAAAACCATACAGGCCCTCCCTATACCATGCCTCGAATCTATGGGGTACAAGGTAGGGTCCACCCTGATCTACTAGTACAGTCGTCACATGCCTATGCCACAGCGTGGCGTGCATATCAAAATGGAGGGTGATCTGGGTATCCATCTGCACTGGCAGTCCAAAAAGCATCGGTGGTGCAGCCATCACGGGTGACCTGGATCTGTAAAATGAAGGGCAACCACCGCCCGTGAGTCGAAACTCAATAAGCTCACCACTAATCCTAACGTAGGATAGCGTATACTAGTGGGGTCGGTCCTATCCAGTGGACTAGGTTCGCGGTCCAGGGTTCAGACACTCTCAGTCCCCTCGGTACCAGACCCCAACATGGTAGACACAAACATGCAATTCATAGCAATACAGATCATATCATACAGACGGGCACAAGACAATCAAACAGATGCCATATGCAATGATGCAGGCCTCAATCGGCCATAACGGATCCCAATGGATCATGCCCGTCTATCACTCCAAATCCCATCAGGGCTCACCCAACAGTGCCACTCGGCATATTCCTCAACTGCGTATCTGACGCCTTACGTTGGTTTCTCCCTTTTCCCTCCATTTCCCCGCGTAACGACGCCTCTGGGGCACCTTCTCTTGTCACATCTCTGGTGACTCATGCCATGCTCTCAATGTATGCGGGGCCCACATGATTGCAACCAGCAAATCAGACATAGAGCATGCATGCAATGGTATATAAGCACAAGTACGGAGCACATCAAGAAGTCATCAAAGTAATCACGTGCTCGTCAAGCCAAACCATGAAAGATCAAATGCCCCACACACAGTTCCTCAGCCAGACAGGCTCAATAGAATATCTCATACCATTTCTCTGGTTAAACCCATATAAATTGAACCTCATCTTAGCGGGCTCGATAACTCGGCCTAAGCCCAATCACCCATGTTAGTCCCTGGGAGTTAGTAACCCACGACTAATGATTCAGTGATTTAATAACCCCTCAAGTGTAGTTGAATTAGGCTTAGTTTGGTTTAAGGCCCAATTAGTGGATTCAGGTTCGAATGGGCCTAAAGCCCGTTCTAAGGCCCAAGGCCCACAACAATAGTTAGGTCCACTAGGGTAAGTCGGCCCATCATAGTGTTCTAAGCCCATTAATTAAGTTGGGCCCAATAGGATTCAAGGTTAAATGAAGTGGGTTAGGCCCATTAGACCAAGTTGGGCTTATTAAATTAAGTTGGGTCCAATTAGTATCTAAGGCCCATTAACCAAATATAGGCCCATGAATTAATTTTAAAATCAATTATATGATTCAGGCCCATTATTATTAAATTTTCGTGTAGGGCCCAAGCCCATTTTCAAAAGTTAGTCAATTAGGCCCAATTAGTCTATTTTAGGCCCATTTAGTCATCCTAGGCCCATGCACACTATTGGGCCTTATCTTTTAATATTCCAATTTATAATTTAGGCCCATTCAATTGTAATTTTCGTCCATATAAGGCCCATTATCCAAATTTGGTCCAAGAGTTCCAAATTGGCCCAATTAGTGTAAAATTAGAACCCCAAGCCCATTAGTTTGCTTAGGCCCACAACACCTCACGCCTAGCCCATCAATTTCGGCCCACTAGAGACAATTTTCGGCCCAATTCATCAACCACAGCCCACACCTTAGGCCCATTCACAATTCATAATTAACCTAATACACAATTAAGCCTAATTGCACATATTAAGCCATAATCACCTTGATTAGCTACTAACAACCATCCACACATATACAACTAGCCTACACTAAGATTAGAGGATGGAGCTTACTTGGTGTGGCGGTGGTGGCGGCTGGACGGCGAAGGAGGGCGGACGGCCGGCGGTGAGCGAGCTGCCGAGAGAGAGAGAGAAACGATGAGGACTTGGCCGGCCATGGCGGCTCACAAGGCCAGGAAGAGACAAGGGAAAGGGCTTAGGGGACTCACCAACCGAGGTTGATGGCTGGTGAAGGCGGACGGCGGCCGTTGGTGGCGAACGACGGCGACGTGGACGGCGGCTTGTCAACGGCACGGGCTGGAATCCGAGAGAGAGAGAGATGAGACGCGGTCTGGTCGGGCTTCCTAAGGCCACGAAACAGCAAGGAGGGGAGCTTGAGGGACTCACCGAGGCGTCGTGGAGGCGGAACGGTGGCGACGTCGGGCGGTGGCGGGCGGACGACGGCGTTGCGGTGGCCGGGCGAGCGAACGAGAGGGAGGCCGAGAGAGAGAGCGTTCGGGGGAGAGGAGAGAGGGGTTGGCCGAACAAATGAGGGGGAGGAGAGAGAGAGAGAGAGAGAATTATAATCCATAAAATCCAAAATAGATTATAATGGGTTGGTGAAATAGTGATTGATGAGTTGATTGGATTTGATTGCCTTGGAAATTGTGCCATGATTGATGTGATTGATTTGACACTTGATTGATTGATGTGACATCTGATTTGACTTGCCTCGATTTGCGTGCCAAATGCACCGATCGGGTCCCGAGCGCGAACGGATTTTGGACTGGATTTGGTGTCGGTCTATCGAATCTACTCTCAAAAATTCTAATTAATCTCATTCTAAGGATTGAGCATTTACCGGGGCATTTCGGTAATTTTCCATTCACGTCTTGCTTCTCGACGTGCACCGGCTGTCTGACCTTCAGTCGACATTTCTGAAACTGAATTCATTTCTTCATTGTGTTTATCTTACTAATTCGATTGTCCATCGTCGAATTTCATTTTGTGGTCAATTTCATTAAATACCGACTCTGTCTCAGTCTCAGACCAACGGGCGGCTGATTGGGAAAAATTCCCAGATAGCCTTTCCCCTTCGGTTGGTCATCTCAGGGTAGCTAATCCTGAGTGAGCGTCGACCAGAGTGTATTAACGAAGCATTTCCATTCATTTAGAAATTCCGACAATGGGTCGAATTTTCAGACTGTCACAAGGTCCCCCAGTGCGAACCAATTTTGGGACTAGATTTGGTGTCGGCCTATCGATCTACTCTCAAAAATCCTAAATGGCTCATTTCTAAGGTTTGAGCATTTACACCGGGGGCATTTCTGGTAATTTTCACATTCCACGTCTTGCTTGCTCGACGTGCACCGTCTGTCTGAGCCTTGCAGTCGACATTTCTGAAACCATTTCATTACTTCATTGTATTTGGCTTACTGTTTCGCTTGTCCAATGTCGGATTCATTTTGTGGTAATTTCATTAAATACCATACGCCCCTGTCTCAGTCTCAACAACGGGCGGCTGAGTGGGAAAAAATTCCACAGATAGCCTTTCCCCCCTTCGTTGGTCATCAGATGGTAGCTAATCCTGAGTGAGCGTCGAACCAGATTTATTAACGAAGTCTCTCCCTTCATTTTCGAATCTCCGATAAACTGGGTCGGAATTTACAGACTGTCACAGCCTCGATCAGTCACCTTCCCTTAATCGTCACATATCCAGTCTCAACTACTTAGAGTGATCTTTATCGCTCCATCACTTCTTAGGTCCCAACCGGCAATGCACCTTGAATATTTTATTAGTAATTTCTTAGGACAACGCGTCCCAGTTTGTTTCCCTCCGCAGGCCAACTTTTTTCCCCATGGCAATATCTTTGGGACCCTCACGTGTCCTCTCATTTCACTTAGCGGAGCGCCCCTTATACTTAGGATGTGTCACTTTCAGCCCCTTTTTCTTGTGCATTTCCCTGTTCCATGCCCTGGGTCCTGTGGTTACGGTCTTTCAATTAAAGCAACACCCACACGACGCTATCGGATCGCTTCGCCGGCAGTTCGTGTGGGTCTCATCACAAATCCACCCTGATTACACAACAGGGGAACTCTCCGATCATAACGGAGACATAGTTCGCAATCCTCAACTTTCACACCAATATCTCCAGTGTGACAGTCTGAAAATTCGACCCATTTGTCGGGATTTCTAAATGAATGGAAATGCTTCGTTAATACACTCTGGTCGACGCTCACTCAGGATTAGCTACCCTGAGATGACCAACCGAAGGGGAAAGGCTATCTGGAATTTTTCCCAATAGCGGCGTTTGGTCTGAGACTGAGACAGGTTGGTATTTAATGAAATTGACCACAAAATGAAATCCGACTTGGATAATTGAACTAGTAAGATAAACACAATAAGAAATGAAATCAGTTTCAGAAATGTCGACTGAAGGTCAGACAGCCGGTGCACGTCGAGAAGCAAGACGTGAATGGAAAATTACCGAAATGCCCCCGGTAAATGCTCAGTCCTTAGAATAAGATTAATTAGGATTTTTGAGAGTAGATTCAATAGACCGACATCAAATCCAGTCCAAAATCCGTTCGCGCTCGGGACCCGATCGTGTGCATTTGGCACGCAAATCGAGGCAAGTCAAATCAGATGTCACATCAATCAATCAAGTGTCATGTCAATCAATCACATCAATCATGGCACAATTCCCCATGAAATCAAATCAAGTCAATCAAAGTCACTATTTCACCACTCCACTATAATCTCTATTTTGGATTTTAGTGTCTTATAATCTTTCTTTCTCTCTCTCTCTCTCTCTCCTTGCTCATTCGGCCGAACATCCTCCATATCTCCCTCTCTCCTTCGTTGCTTCTTCTCTTCGTTCTCCTTCGGCCGCCGCGAAGAACCGCCGTCCCCGTCGCCCGTCGTCCGCCGTCCCAACACCGACGGCCACCACCAGCCGTCGTCCCCACTTGGTAAGCCTCTCTAGCCCATCAACTCTTCACTTCCAAGGCCATTTGGCCCGCGGAGGGACCCCCGACCAGACCTCACCTCAACTCTCTCTCTCTCTCGGCTTGTTCGTCCGCTGCCCCCGCGCCGACGTTCCATCGTCGTCCGGCCGCCATGGCTGGTTTCCCTCGTCCCCTTGCTCCTCTAATGTGCCTCGTCTCTTGTTTTGGACGTGGACAGCCCGCACGAGCCGCTGGACCAGCCAACGCCGCCGCTCTCCCTCCCTCCGTCGGCCGTGAAGCCCGAACGGTCCGCCGGAGTCCTCCGCCATCCTCGTTGTCATTTTCGGCCCTCTAGGTAAGCTCCATCCTCTAATCTTGACCTAGGCTAGTTGTATATGTGTATGGGATGTGTGTTAGTAGCTAATCAAGATGGTTATGGCTTAATATGTGCAATTAGGCTTAAGTGTGTATTAGGTTAATTATGAATTTGTGAATGGGCCTAAGGTGTGGGCTGTGTTGATTGAATTGGGCCGAAAATTGTCTCTAGTGGGCCGAAATTGATGGGCTAGGCGTGAGTGTTGTGGGCCTAAGCAAACTAATGGGCTTGGGGTTCTAATTTTACACTAATTGGGCCAATTTGGAACTCTTGGACCCAAAATTGGACAATGGGCCTTATATGGACGAAAATCACAAGTGAATGGGCCTAAGTTATAAATTGGAATATTAAAAGATAAGGCCCAATAGTGTGCATGGGCCTAGGATGACTAAATGGGCCTAAAATAGACTAATTGGGCCTAATTGACTAACTTTTGAAAATGGGCTTGGGCCCTACACGAAAATTTAATAATAATGGGCCTGAATCATATAATTGATTTAAAATTATTCATGGCCTATATTTGGTTAATGGGCCTTAGATACTAATTGGACCCAACTTAATTTAATAGACCCAACTTGGTTTAATGGGCCTAACCCCTTCATTGAACCTTAAATCCTAATGGGCCCAACTTGACTAATGGGCTTAGAACACTGTAATGGGCCGACTCACCTTAATGGACCTACTTACCTTTGTGGGCCTTGGGCCTTAGAACGGGCTGCGGGCCCATTCAATACCTGAACCCATTAATGGGCCTTGAACCAAGCTAAGCCTAATTCAACTACATCAGAGGGGTTAATAAAACACTGAATCATTAGTCGTGGGCTACTAACTCCCAGGGGACTAACATGGGTGATTGGGCTTAGCCGAGTTATCGAGCCCGCTAAGATGGGGTTCAATTTATATGGGTCTAACTAGAGAAATGGTATGAGGTATTCTATTGAGCCTGTCTGGCCGAGGGACTGTGTGTGGGGGTATTCGATCTTTCATAGTTTGGCTTGCGAGCACGTGATTACTTTGATGACTTCTTGATGTGTTCTGTACTTGTGCTCATATGCCATTGCATGCATGCTCTATGTCTGATTTGCTGGTTGCAATCATGTGGGCCCCGCATACATTGAGAGCATGGCATGAGTCACCAGAGATGTGACATGTTGGATGAGCCCCTGAGGCGTCGTTACGCGGGGAATTGGAGAGATAACGGGTGACCAACGTAAGGCGTCAGACACGCAGTTGTGATATTTGCCGAGTGGCACTGTTGGATGAGCCTGATGGGAATTGGAGTGATAGACGGGCATGATCCATTGGGATCCGATATGGCCAGCTGAGGCCTGCTTCATTGCATATGGCATGGTGGGTTGACTGCTGATTATTGCCCGTCTGAATGATATGATCTGCATTGCTATGAATTGCATGTTGTCTTATCCATGTTGGGGTCTGGTACCGAGGGTATTTGAGAGTGTCTGAACCCTGGACCGCGAACCTAGTCCCCTGGATAGGACCGACCCCACTAGTATACGCTATCCTACGTTAGGATTAGTGGTGAGCTTATTGAGTTTCGACTCACGGGCGGTGGTTGCCCTTCATCTTACAGATCCAGGTCACCAGTGATGGCTGCGCCACCGATGCTTTTTGGACTGCCAGTGCAGATGGATACCCAGATCACCCTCCATTTTGATATGCACGCCACGTTGTGGCATAGGCATGTGACGACTGTACTAGTAGATCAGGGTGGACCCTACCTTGTACCCCATAGATACGAGGCCTGGTATAGGGAGGGCCTGTATGGCGTTGAGGGACCCAGAGAGACTCTCCGATCCCTATGGAGGACGACCCTATCCTGTTGCAGCCAGCTGAGTATGGTGGCGAGGTGATCGACCCCGACCCACTACAGGAGTTGCCGTCCCCAGGACGTTCTGAGATTGACGGTCACGAGGAGGGTGACGCCATGGACACTGACGAGGAGGATTCAGAGGAGGACCCCGAGGAGGATCCAGAGGAGGACCCGAGGAGGATCCCGAGGAGGAGCCCGAGGAGGACTGAGTCCTGCTGTTACTGGTTTGATTTTGGAGATATAGCGAGAGCGTAGGTGTCGTGACCATAGGATGAGTTTTCTTTTGGAGGTCTGTACTTAACGCTCAATTATGTATATATGATGGGTGTTGTTTCCTTTTGTAAAAGTGTTCTGTCTTTCATACTACCTATATCTTGTGCTTGTATGCATGCGTAGAAGGCACCCTTCCGCAGGTTTCAGATTGTTGTCGTTTTGCGCTAGCGTAGCTTGGCCGCGATGAGCATCCTGGGCGTCGCTACTCGTAGGCCAGGTGTACGCAGGGTTCGTTACGATATGAGCAGGGATGTCGCGTGCTCGATTGGGGTTCGGGGCGTGACATCCAGGACACTCTGGCACTTTCTCATTCAGGGCATCTCACTAGGCAATTCAAAGGAATACTCGGGCTTTACTTTCTCTCCGCTTTTCTCTAAACAGCTATTTCCGTTTCTCGACATTCCCTAGACTTGTTCCTTTCTATTCCACATGGCGTGCCAGTTCTCCCTCATTTGAGACTTCGCCATTCACTTTAGCAATTTTATGATTAAGGTTCCAAAAGTCTGCACCACTTATTATCTAACTTTCTTAGCGACCTTGGACAGTTCTTACTTCTTTCTCAATTTACTTGATTGCGCCAGTTAACCACCAGATACACTTTGGCCCCGCTATACTTCTCTCGCCAACCTCATCCTCTGTTGGCATCCACTATAGCGAACACTATATTAAGTGAAACCACCCTCTTATCCTTTCTCCCTTTCCACTAAATTACTCTGGTGTTCACTCCTCAGGAATTTTCACATTTCTCAATCATGATTCTCGACGCAGGTTATCGCCAAATTAATGCTCGTGTCCCAACCTAACGTTCAAGCTCCACGGCGACCATTGTTACAAAAGCCAAATCTTGAAATTTCCATCGAGTATTCCCCTTTGATCGTTACTCGCACCAAGATCACAATCTTTATTCCTAGTTGGGCCTTCATCCAATGTCAATGTCTTAATCGCCAATCTCAAATTCCTTCGCGTTCAATATCCCACAATCATCGTCTGCCCACTCCTAAATTACATACTTTACGAGCCCTCAAAATGTCAGCATCCAATTGCCATTGTGACCAACGCTTCTAGGGTCGAATACTTAAGCTTTCAAGCAAATGTAATACTTTTCTTGTCACCACTCATGACAAGTCAAAAATCATACCGTCCCTCTGGCCCGTTTATTCAATGTTGCTACTTGCCTCATTTGAATCTCACCTTCAATCTAAACCATCGAGGTCTGACATAGTTCTGGCATATAGTCCTTGGATACCGAATCCTTGTATTTCCGTATCTACAATCCGTTTCTCAAGGTCAACTATCAGAATTTCCAGTTCAGGCCTATTGGCATGCCCTCGCCACTACTGTTTACACACCTCTTGCTTTCGCGCCCATCCTTATATCTCCACTTTGCCAAACATACTAAAGACCATCACGACTTAAGGTCACTTGCCAATACTTGGACGATGCACTTACTTCTGGTCCTCATTCAAATCTGAAACGTCCTCGAGGCATCCAATTGGCTTTTGTCCCAATATTCCTTTCTTCGCTTTCCCAAGGAACCTCCTCACCTTAATTAGAACCATTATTGAGATTCGTAACCTAAACCATTAAGCGCCACCCTAATCCAGACTTAGGGTTCGCAATTATCGGGTGCCTTAATCCCATATCCTCAAGTGTCTCGAACGGCTATCCATCAAGTTTTCTCTTGATCCAAGCCTGAGCCTTTATCCTTCAAGCTTATCGGCCAACCTACCTCTCAATTGCTAGGTTTATCCCTAAGTTTGGGGCATTGCCATTCCAAGGTTACCATTGTACCATTCTGCTAGTCCTTTATCAATGCTCATACTCATAAGCCTCGGGCAAAATTGTCCATCTGAATCCACGTCTATGGTTTCTTGGCTCTCGCTACTTCCTTACGAACTTCAGTCGTACGTTTTGCTCTAGGCCATCGACAAAGATTGGGAAACTAAGACCATCAAACTCACTTCCGATTTCCACCCTATGTAATCCATAGTGGTTTGTCTTCTCATTAACATATTGTCCTCTTTAACAAGTCCGTCGGTAGGTTCTCCTTGCGCCACAAGTCCCGTCATGTGACCTAAATCAATGTCGTCCAGAGGCTGTGATCCGCCAGCCAACCATTCAGTAAATGGCTCTCTTTGTCTTTCGACTCTTTATAACCATCAAGGGGATCAAAATGTCTTATCGCAAAACTACGCTATCTTCAACCGCATATAGATCTCAGGAACTAACTCCTGTTGGATGGGCCCTGATGGGAATTGGAGCGATAAGTAGACAGGATCCACTGGGATCATTTGAGGCAGGCTGAATCATGCATTCGTTTTGCATTTGTGTGTGCTGCCATGATTCGTGTTGCCGTTCATATTTGACATGCATGATGTATATACCTGCGCAGTCTAGGTACTCCTGTTTCTGGGTGTGGTACTTTCTTTGAGTTGGAGAGAGTGTACCCGAATTATATGACCCGAAACCTTAATCCATTGGATAGGACCGACCTATTTGCATACCCTATCCTACGCTGGTTTAGTGGTGAGCTTGCTGAGTCTCCGACTCACTGGCTGTGGTTGCCTCATTTTCAGATCCAGGACGCCAGTGATGGCTGAGCCCCCTGTACTTTTTGGACTGCCCGTGCAGATCGAGACTGAGATTACCCAGCATGTAGACGAGGACGCTGTCCTCTGGGAGCGACGACTGACTACCATCTGGGTAGATCAGGGTGACCCGCATTTTGTACCTCATAGGTTCGAGGCCTGGATGAGAGTGGGTATGTTCGGTTTTGAGGGACCTCACCGTGACGCCCCTGTACCTATGGAGGAGGACCCTGGTCTTCTCCATTCTGCTACTTATGGAGGAGAGGTAGTAGATCCAGACCCGTTGGTAGAGCTGCCATCCCCAGGCCGCATGGAGGTCGATGGTCACGACGAGGGCGAGGATATGGAGTCAGATCCAGAGGAGGAAGACGACCCATGGGCAGACTACGACCCTGAGGAGGAGCTCTAGGGTGATGTCATCCAACGTCGAGTCGTCAGAGCATAGAGTCTTTTGACCATAGTGTGTATTTTCTTTTGGGGTCTGTACCTAACGCTCGTTTATTTATATGATATGATGCTTGATATTGTGTATCCCTCCTTTGTGTACTACTACCCATTATCGTGTGTATGTATGTATGTATGTATAGAAGGCACGCTTCAGTACCGCTGCATCAAGCTCAAGGGCTCCTGCACCTGAAGGGGACCCGAGAATTGAGGAGATGATGAGAGTTCTGACTGAAGTGAGTAACTTGATGGCTAGGCAAGCTGCTGAGAGAGCTGCCACTATTGCCCAAGCAGATGAGGCCGCCTTGGCCGCTGCGATGGGGCCAACGGAGGTAATGGACATGGTAATAGAGGAACGTCAGACTCATCATATCGTAGAGCAGTTTTTGAAGTTGCAGCCGTCTAAGTTTGACGGGAGTGGGGACCCGAGACAGCTGCCTTATGGATCGAGCAGCTGGAGAAAGCCTTTACAGTGCTTGGATGCACTGATGAGAGAAAGTTTCATTGGCGACCTACCACTCCAGAGCACTGCTGTGACTGGTGGAAGGCCACCCGAGACGAGTTTTCCCTAAAGACATGAGGCCAAATTGGGCTGCCTTCTGCGCGCGTTAATGGGAAATACTTCTCCGAGGCAGCCCAGGAGAGAAAGATGGAGGAGTTCATCAAGCGTCGGCCAGGACCTATGACC
>JAGVVM010014087.1:0-11454 GCA_019149425.1 Psidium friedrichsthalianum
CCAACATACGAGGCCGTTGACTACGTTAAGGTACTGCACGCTCCTTGAGGTACTCCAGGAATGCTGTCATAGAGGGCTTTGACGCAATAACCACACGGATGAAGATGTGAGGGCACGAGGGAAGAAACTTTTCTAAAGCATTTCATTCCACAAGTAGAGCCCCCGTTCTCTTAACGAACACCCTTGCGTTTGCTCGGCAAAAGGTCGTGAGGAATGGCCCCAATCCATGGGCATTTCATTTGTGGGGCTCTCTACAAGGCCTCGGTCTCCCGAAAGGCTCTAGCTCCTTTGAATATGTTTCGCTTTCACGTGTATACTCAAGAAGTGTAGACAAGCCGTGAGGTTAATGACGAGTGGAGCCCATCTTTACAAAGTACTTCATCAACAATGACGGGAATATAGGTGATGAACTGCCCGAGCCTCCAACATAACGACATTCTCACATGCATGTCCAGACGATGAACCAATTCCGATGGCGATGCAACCACAGATCCTGACGATCAGCGACGCATAAGCAAGTCCAATGGTGACGACCATCGGTTCCCAGAGAACGGCAACAGGCGTTGTGGCGACGTTCTGATCAAGCGCAGAGACGAAGCGGGGGGAAAGTGCCTGTCCCATGCATTTACGTCGACAACACGATCATGCAAAGAGTGAGGTTCATTTGATTTCTCTTCGTAGTCAATTTCTATAATGCAACCTATGTCAGGATAATTCAGAAGACCTGACATCAGTCAAGGGGTTATAAGGCTGACATGGCTTCCGATGGCTATTTGCGCAAGGAACGCGCCATCTACAATCCGGTGTTTCCTTCATTTTAATTTCCATTTATTCCGTGGGTGAATGCAAGGCGTGCCTGAGTTATTCAAGCAAATTATGGGGAACCCTCTCGTTTTTATCCGCGAAAACGATGACCTCCTAGTCAACCTATCAGAGTCTAGAGAAGTTGTGGAGACTTTCTTGATAGCTTGCCATCTGTGATTGAGAACAACATGAACGTGGAATCTGCTTTGGCCCAACTATCAAGGCCTGGCATTAGTTGGTTCAAACTTTTGGTGACTGACTTCATTTCCCAAAGATACGAGAAACTATCAAGGCTGAGATACGGAGCGGAAAAAGCCTAAGGCCTCCAGAAGATCGAGGAGTCGCTAAAGAGGTGATTGACGATGGGTTTTCCCACCGTTGCCTTCACGTTGCCAAATGCTGGTGGGACGCCTGGTAAGTTCCCTCAACTTTCAAATGTCATTTCGTATTTTATATTTGCATCGATAGCTGTTGGTGTTTTGTGATCATGATATTGTCAACTAAAGGTTTTGGATACATGATGTTCAAATTCAGATTAATAGCTATATGCTCAAACTGAGATAGTAATCCAAGATATCGTTTGCTTAATGTTGTATCTTGGGGAATCTAAATTATCGATTTTATCTTGGCAAATTTACTTCGAGTTCCGATTAACAAGTGTTAATTATCTTTTAAACCTTTTGCAACTCGAGTTTTAAAGAAAGAAATCAGAAAAATCCAAAGAAAAAAAAAAGTCAAAAAAAAAAAATCAAAAAAATTCAGAAAAATCTTAAAAATTAAGAAACGGGCCCTTTCGACTGGCCAATCTTACTTTTGATGAATTTCTTCCTGATCTTTTCAAAATACCGATTTTGCCCCTTATGGGCAAATTGTCTCAAAAAAATTCCGAGAAATTCTCAGAAATTGTGGAAAATAAGGAATGACCACATTCAACCGGTTTGACCTGTTTTCACTCCCCGGTCTTTGAAGAATGACCATTTTACCTTCTGATCAGTTTGATCCCAAACTTTTCTCAAATCATCCCAAATGAATTTTATGAAATTGTACCGAAAGGGCATTAGTTTTAATTAACTAGTGTAACCAATCCCCGAACTCATAATCTCTGGTTCGTAGAAGTAATTTAGTTCTCGCCGCTAATTTACTTAGGTTTCTAATCAACCACCAAAAATGATTAGTGGCGACTCCAAATCTCAAAATCAAATAACAAAACCCAAAGTTGCGATTTGGTAGGGCTTGGGAGGTCCGCATTAGGTTAGTTAATTTAATTACCCTAATAATCATATTCATTCGAATTAAATATTTTTTCGGGTCGCGCCAAAGGTCTAAACCATTAGAGGTGCATTTGAGACATATCTATTCAAAGGCCTTAATACATCTCGATGTGCTATATCGGGTTCGATGTGCCATCAACTTCTCAAAGATTGGCATCTTGAATTTATTTGGCACTTGTACCTTTGTGCATACTAATAGGTAGATTAGAGGAATATCTACATTCCCCCAATATCACACAATCTCTGATCAAGCTTTGCCAGGAGTTCGGTATTTTCATTGTTCGAGGTCGGGGGAGGTGTAACATTAGGTTGAGGAGCCATGGTTGCAGGAGGTTGCCAATGTCAGTGCAATCAAAATGACATCATAAGGATATGGGGGTCAATGTCCCCCAAAGGAACCTTGTCAAAGCAGAAGTCTTGGCGAACTAAAGGTGGAATCCCTGACTAAGAGCTAGAGTTAACTTGCGATTGTTTAGCCATAAAATCATCCGTCATTTTTGACATCATTGTAGCAATCTATTCATTCATGAACTTCATATGTTCCTTAAGTTTCTCATCTAGTACGAAGGCAATCTCTACTTGATTGGCCATTCTTCTTGTTTCCATCGAGCATTATAAGAATGTGGGGGATCCATAGTAAATTACCTACAAGGTAATAAGAAGAATGAGAATAGGGAACAAAACTATGAGCCTGGTCCATGATGTTTAACTAGACCCAAACAAAGTTACCATTGTTACAAGAGTAAATTAGGCAGATTGAAATTTCATCTACTTTTAGGAGAAAAACCTTATTAATTTGCAGATTGATTGAAACATTACCAGAATTTATGAACACATGTTTGAAAGGATAATGAGAAACTTTCATGTTTTAAGCTTTGGCATATTCCGCACAAAATCAATATAGTTTAATGTTTCTTTCCAAAGATTTTAGTCAGAGAAACTAATTCATCCGGTTTTTACTTGAGGGATAAATAGGTCATAAAAAATGTGAATTAATGCCCGAAAATTTGCAGATGATTAATTCAAATCCCACTCTACCACTTTCATGTTTTGAATTCTTGCAGGAAAAAAAAGATCATTTACCAGTGGCAAACAACAAAGTAAGACTGATGTCAAAAAATTCCTAAATTTGAGGCTACTTTTTATCCGCCATAAATTCCACGATAAATAAAAAAAATTTCTAAGTTGATACCCAAATTTTATACATGATATATCAAGATCTTCTAAATGTTTTTCATTCAAATTTTGCGACTCAAAAATAATCCAAAGGTACTTAAAAAATTCGCACAAAGCAGTATGGTTTATAAAAAACAGAATCATAATAATAGTCCAACCAAAGAATTCAAAACTTAAAGACCATTCCCTTACATGAACCAAAACTTCAAAGAAAGAAAACATTACTTGATGACAAAATAGTGAAATGCGAGAGTAAACATGACCAAACAACTCAACTCAACCAAGTTTTTTTCCCTCAATTGTTTGTTTGTCACAATCATCTCTGAGATGGTTTCTTGTACTTGCTCCAACTTCTATTTAAGGTATTCCTTCTTTACCCAATGTGTAGCCGTGACTTGCACCGTGGGAATCTTCAATTGTGCCAACTAAGCGATGATATGCTTCTTGATGTACAACCCCATAGCGTGATTTGCCTGTTGATACTTGAATTTTAATCAATTTCTTTAGAAAATTAATAGAAAATCCATAAAATTTAAAATTACAAAATCAACTTTGGAGGCCATGGCCAAGCCTAAGGAGCCAATTTTGAACAAAAAATAATTTTTTGGAATTTTTGCATTTTTTAATATATTAGGAAAATACCCAAAAAATCATAAATAAAAAAATAGATTTGGCAACCGAGAAAGTAGGGAAAAATGTACAATATTTGTATTTTAAACCCCTTTACATGTTGGCCCATTATAATTTGAAAAATCAAATTCAAAATTGTGTGTTCCTTCACAAATGTAATTTCGAATCGGGATTAAAAAATTGCAATTTGAGTCATTTTATCTTCCCTCTTCACTTTTTTTGAGTTGTGACATTGTCATTTAATATCTCAATTTTCATTTTGGTCTAACAAATTTGGTAAATTTAAAAAAATTGAAAAAAAGAGAGGAAAAAATAGCTTGAACTTAGACGTTAGTGTGCAGCTTAGGCGGGGGGGGTTCTCCTCTTGTTTAGTTACGAGGGAGCCCCACGAAAAGAAAAATAGCAACGAAAGAAGGAAAAAAGGGGAGCAAAGCATTGAGGAAAGAGTCACGCCAAGGGACCAAATGGAAGTGGTGTAGACCTCCTTTCCCCTCAAACCCCTCTCTAAGCTCTAGAGTTGCCAAAAGTGGCTCATTTCCTCTTCCCTAGAAGCTGCAACAGAGGTGTTGAGTGGGCGGCTGGGCAAAACTGGGGCCAAAAAAAGGAGAGAAAAAAGAAACATGGGATGTCGTGAGGAAAGGAGAAGAGAGGGGGCTGCAAGCTCAAGAAAAAAGGAGAGAGAGGGAGTAGAAAAAAATGTGGTTCTCAGCCATAATAATAATAAGAAAAAGACCAAAACAAGGGAGAAAAACTAGAAGGAACGGAAAAAAAAAAAAGGAAGAGGAGAGAAATGGGGAGTTGTGGAAGGGTTGTTTGTCGGAGGTCCGACTGAAAGAGCTTTGCCAATGCCCGAGGCCATCCTCTCTCAAGCTGCCAGCATCACTACTCACCTGAGCAAGTTTCTCCTCCCCCTCGAACTAAACCCCCTATTTTCATGTTGATTCTCACTCGATTTCAGCTCCGTTTGGCTCTCGATCAAACGAAACCGAAATTGTGGTTCCATGATTTTTTTGTGATAGCTGAGCATGTTTGAGTTGATTGCATGCTAAGGACTTGCTTGAAAAGCCTCAGTTTAGTGTCTTTTGTTTGCGACCCACTATGTGTTCGACATAATGCCTACAGCCAATCAAACCCTTGACTTTGAGGCTAGTTTTTGTTGCTCTTTTGTGCGAATCGTTGGTTGTTTTTTTGGTTGGTTCTATTCTCTACTTGTATTAGTATGCACTCATACCTTGGTTGACATTTCTTGAGCCCGAGGATCGAGTTTCAAAGCCGCAAAGTGGCCCCGAAGGGCTGGTTCTGTCCCCATTTTTCCAGAAAATAGTGCAAACCCTAAGTTTGAGGGCACCATTCGGTGTGTTTGGTGCGTTTTTTTTATGCTTTTTCTTGGCTAGGGCTATTCCTCACACGAAGTAATTTGCACCAACTTTTGGTTCAGTTGTTGGTTATACATGTAAGCCGAGTTACAGGTTTGAAAAAACGCCACACTAAGCTAAGAAGCTAGAGATAGTTTTTGGTCCTTTTCTTTTTCCTTATGTTGGGGTAGTGCAAAGGGGCCTATTGATGATGTTTTCAGCGTAGTCGTTGTTGACACATAAATTTTGACTACCCTTTCTTAATTACTAATTTTTGCATAGAAAATTAGGGACTAATCTTAGTCTCTATTCAAAAAATATATTAAATTCATTTTCATATGGTTCGCATTTAGAGTAGTTGCGTTTCACATTTAATTTAATTCAGACTGACGTTGAATGGTTAGGGTATGCTGTATGGGTCGAGTTGAGTGAGGCGTCCCTTCCCGTTTCTCTCCATTTCTGGTCATCTAGGGTTTTCGCAGCCACAAAGCTCGGAGGGAAGAGTTTTGCAAATGGCTCTGTCTCTCTCCTCCGCTCTTCCCCTGCCGCTTCTCCTACTCTCTCCCACCTCCTTTTAGATCCCTTCAAGGTCTCATCCAGTAATGTCAACCTTTTGCGCCTTCCCTCTACCTTTACCGGCACTCCTATCTCCATCGAATCCCTTTCCTTTCGGAAATGCTTTGTTAGGAGCATTCAGCCTACTAAAGCTATAGCTGTTGATGTATGGCCTATTGTTCCAAGATCAGATAACAGCAACAAGACAAAGATTGGAATCAATGGATTTGGTCGAATTGGAAGATTGGTGCTTCGGATAGCAACCTACAGGGATGATATTGACATAGTAGCTATCAATGATCCTTTTATTGATGCTAAATACATGGCTTATATGTTAAAGTATGACTCCACTCATGGAGTTTACGATGGAACAATCAATGTTATAGATGAGTCCACCTTGGAGATTAATGGAAAGCAAATCAAAGTTGAAAGCAAACAAATCCAGAAGAGATTCCTTGGTTATCATGGGGCAGCACTTTCGGTGGGCACTTTTGGTTGGTGAAGACCACAATCACAAAAGAGAAAGAAGTGGACATGGGGCACCGAAAGGGAAAACCTTTTTCTCCGTGGGGGGAGCACCCACTTCTTTCGGAGGGGGGGTCCCCTCTCTCTCCTCGCTGGGCAGCCTAACCCAAGAATGATATCCTTGCTATTTTCCCAATAGCGACCGCCATGGAAACGACATCGGCAAACCAAGAGAATGATGAATGGCCATCGTCCCGCGAAGACCTCTTCCTCCGATGAGCTTGTTGAGTTCTTCAAAGTTTCTCTCCCTCCCGAAGGCACGAAGAGGAAATCCCTTTGCATCTCCAGATTTGTTTTCCTTCCCCGTCTCTTGCCTCTCTCTAAAGGGTTACTCTGTCCGAGTTCGAGCGGGAGGCATACCATCGAATGCCCAATATCTGATGTCTCCAGTGATCTCGTCATGGGGGTTGGAGCCAAACCTTCACACTTCACAAGTTTCCTTTGTTTTGCGGAGTGGTCGGATTCTGAAACTGTTGGTGGACGCAAAAGAATCAAAAGCCTCACGGATTAGTCTTCGCGATGTCTCAGGCGGTCCGCAGGTATTCGAGATAGCTGCCAAGTTCTGTTATGGCATAAACATAGACATTTCGTTGTCCAATGTTGCCACGCTTCACTGTGTAGCTCATTACCTAGAGATGACGGAGGAATTGGCTGAGAAAAATCTAATATGCCTCCACCAGCTCTTCCCAATGATGTTACAATGGAGGATCCTCAGAATTTATGTGATGAATATCTTCTTTCAAATGGCATATTTGGTGATGAAATCCTTGCAGCATCTTCTGAGAACGACAAAGTTGAGAACCTTTACCACATCAATCCTGATGGAAATCACCAAGTTGAGCATCCAGTGGATGATATATACGATGATTTAGAAGACCTTGGTGGCTCATTGGCTCATGTCATCACCATAATAATTTTGCTGGCACTCACTCTGATGCAAGTATATTAGCACTATGTGAAGCATTTATGGAGCTGAAGGATTTTGATGCTCCATTGACTTCAGTTAATGGACGTGGTCCATCTGCTCAAGTTTAGATTTTGATGCTCCATCGACTTTAGTTATTGGACCTGGTCCATCTGGACACAACCAGTCAGATATATACTTCTCTACATATAATCATTCTATTGCTGCTCAGAGTTTTTGGACTCTAGTAATTCCAGATAATGCAAATGCTCCTAGGTTGGGGTTGGAAGATCTCAAGATTCCATTGACTTGCTTTAGTGAGGCTACTCAATCCAATCGAGCAGGTGTCGATGCCTCATTTCATTATCTAGGTGGTAACGATGGTTTTGGTGGATTTGCATATCCAATCCCCCGCTTTTGCTCAATGTTCCATGGTTCAGAAGTAACTCACATTGCTGAGGATTCCCCTTGGTTGAGTTAGCACCTTCAGTCGGAGCGTTTCAGGGCTATGTTGATAATCGCCAAGAGGGTTATGGTGTTTGAAGAATGCACAAATCAAGAGATTGTAAGATATGGTGCTAGTGCAGTAGCGTCTCCCATCAATAATCTTAATTTGGGATGCGCACATGCTTGCGAAAATTAGGAAGAGGGGAAGAGACAATTTTCGTTGTATGCTCCGATTCTTGGAGTATCCTGCACATCCAAGTTCTGCCGTAGAGCGCCCTGCTCCAAGTATTAGAGCAAAGAGATCGATGGGCATGCTCTCTTTCTTCTATACGGATACTCCTCCTTCCATGTCAAGGCGAGGTGACTCTTGGAGGTGGACATGGGTGCACTAATGACGCTTTGTCACACGGGTTGGAGTGGTTTCCATTTGTTAATGATTGCGAGGAGAATGAAATGGATCAGGAAAAGGAGCGGTTAACTGCGGATGGGATATTATCGTCACTTGTCCTGTTGACTCTCTCCGGTT
This sequence comes from Psidium friedrichsthalianum, assembly GCA_019149425.1. Classification (NCBI taxonomy): domain Eukaryota; kingdom Viridiplantae; phylum Streptophyta; class Magnoliopsida; order Myrtales; family Myrtaceae; genus Psidium; species Psidium friedrichsthalianum. The sequence continues at coordinate 8,194 of JAGVVM010014087.1, forward strand.
ACCATGGTGTCCTCACTGCAAGGGATGTATGTTGCCCACCTTTGAAGAGATCAACTGGTCAGTAGGATGATCAATGCCATAGCGAAAATGCTTGCAAATAGTAGCTCACATTGGGCTTATCCAAGCTTGACTGCAATTTCTCAGCAAAGCCCATCGAGGAGGAAAGTGGACTCAACTCCAATGACCAATGACAATTTTAACTCCAAAAAAAGCACAAGTTCCAGGCAGCTTCTGCATCAGCAATGGTCATGATCGAGCTCCGCTACGCATCATCCGTAAAATGAGTCCATCAATCGAATGTTCGCATGCCGGTTCGGACGTTGAAACAAAAGGGAAATGGCAAAGGAAGATAGCCGCCAAGAGGAGGGATCGCAGCTAAAAAAAAAAAGGTCGGAGAAGATGGCGTGATTTGGAGGTTTCTTCGGTTGATAGCTTCGCGAGGGCCTCTCTTTGCCAGATCAGTGGCCTCCTCGGTCTCATCGGACCAGCCAAGCACCACCACGACCAATAACCTCCCGGACCGTAGTCGCCAGGCCGCCCTAGAGATGGAATACGGTCGTATGAACATGGGAGTCGTCCATCAAAGTGAAAAGCCCAGCAGAGCCATTGAATCACTTCATGCAATACCTTGGATTTTTGCATGGACTCAAACAATGTTTCACCTTCCAGTGCGGCTTGGTTTTGGGGCTGCGTTCAAGCATGGTATTGAGAAGGACATTCGAAATCTGCATATACTGTAGATGTACAACGAGTGGCCTTTCTTTAGAGTCATTGTTAACTTGGTTAAAATGATGTTTGCCAAGGAGATCCTGGAATAGCAACCTTGTATGACAAGCTCCTTGTCTCTGAAGATCTTTGGTCCTTTGGGGAGCGTTTGAGGTCTAATTATGAAGAAACAAAGAGACTTCTTCTCCAGGTAAACTTCTCCGAAGGATTTCCTTTTCCTCCCTTTTCACACTTTGTTTTTGGAGAGTAATGGTTCTTATCTCCTTCCATTTCCCTCGAGTTCTCAATCTCCTTCTGTTTCCCTCGAGTCCTTTTTGTTTAGAAAAAACATTAAGCAAAAGAAAGGAGTTAGCTTTTTACAAATAATACGACGAGCACGATCCTACTTCTCATCGGATTTAAAGTATAGCCTTCATAGGTCAGAAGTAGTCATTGGTTTAGTTGATAATCAGTTCTATGATTTTATGTACATTATATTTGTTAGTGTTGAACCTGATTTTTAATCCCCTTTTCTTTTTTAAAAATTAATAGAAAATTCATAAAAAATTCATAAAAATTTACAAAATTAACTTTGAAGCCTTGGCCAAGTCTTAAAGAAACAATTTTGAACAAAAAGTGATATTTCATTTTTTCGTTTTTTAATATTGTTCGAAAAATACAAAAAAATACTTGAAAATCAGGAATAATAACATTTGAGGCCACAAAAAAAAAATTACACAAAAAATAGTCAATATGTTTCTTTTAATCCCTTTTTCATGTTGGCCATCGCAAAATTCGAAAAGTACAATTGGGATCTGTGTTCCTTCACAACGTATAAATCTCGAGTCAAGCCAAAAAAATCCAATATGAGTATTTTATTTTCATTTTTCACTTTTAGGAGATGAGGACATTGTCCTATTAATTGTCAATTTTCACCTTGGCCCAATTATATCCAGAATGACTCAATTTTGCAAAAGGGCCTTAGTTGAATTTGGTGCATTTTTAAGCGGGGTGACAAGAAAATGAGCTTAAATTTGACAAAAATAAATGCGGGGTCATGTGTTCCTTCACAGAGCATTCATCTCGAGTCTAAGGCCTAAAAAATCTAATATGAGTTCATTTTATTTTCATTTTTCACTTTTAGGATGGGGACATTGTGCTCTAAGTCGTACCAATTTTCCTCTTTGCCCAATTATATCCAAAATGACTCAATTTTGCCAAAAAGGGCCTTAGTTGAATTTCACATTTTTCAGCGGCAAGAATGAGCTTACAATGTGACAAGCAATTGACAATAGATATGAAGTGAATTCGACAAAGTATAGGGGATGTGTGTCGTTAAATTGTGTGGAGATTTAGATTTAAGAAATATTCTATAGGGACTCAATTGCAAATACTTAAAATCTCATAGACTAGAGTGCAAATACTAACACTTGAGGATTATTTGGAAAATAACTAAAAGAAGATGTTAGTGGAGAAAATTAGAATAGAGAAGGAAAAATGGAGCAGGGAAGATGGGAGAAGAGTAGATAGAGAAGAATACATGAAGAAAAATAAGATAAGAATAAAGAAGGGAATATGGAGATGAAGAAAAGTTAGGGAGAAATAGAATGGGAGATAGATGAGTGAGTATAAAAGGAGGAAGAAGGGAGCTTGAGAGAAGGATTTTTGGAGAGAAAATTTTTAAATATTTGAAAGGGTTTTGGGAGATTGAAGAAAGATTAGAGGAAAGGAAAAATAAAAAGAGAGAGAGAATCTTTTCCAAAAAAAAGATCTTGAAAATGGACGAGTTTAAAGTTATGTTACAATCATAATTTCTTACCAAGAAACACAAGTCACGAGTTCATCTCAGTCGTTCGAGTTCATAATTTAATCTAAAGGTGATACAAGGTACGAATCGGCAATCAATCCATCAAATTGGTAAAGATTCCGAACATACAACTCTTCGAGAATGTCTGACCGTAAAATTGATTGATTAAATGGCGATTATGCCATGTCGTATTTTTGATGCGTCATATCCACATGTCGTATTATTCGTATTGAATTTTTGCATTTTTCACTTAAAAAATCTGAACCCAGATTGCGGTAGGATCTGCACTCTACAGTGATGGAAAGATATCCTGTCTTCCATCCATGTATTTTGATACTGTATTATCAACCCCAGAATTTGGGGCCAAGCACTTGCTGCAGGTTCTTTATTTACTGCTTTTCTGTACTCTATTTTATGCCGTTTGATTTTTTTACAGCATGACTCCAGACCTTGGTAGCCCAAGCAATCTGCTTGGAAGTTCCTTTATTTACTGCTTTCTGTACTACTATTTATGCGTTTGATTTCTCATTATCAAACCCCATAATTGGTAGGCAGAAGTAGCCACATGGGAGGTCGTCATACTGCACAACAAGTCATAGCTCACTCCTCTTTGGTCAGGGAATTTTTAATCTTATCTTTAATACTGCTTAGATCGCATCTTTTATATTATGTTTTATATCATAATATTTACATAGTCAGTCTATTTAATTCGAAAATACCAAAAAATGTCAGTCATGTGCCATTTCAGA
>JAGVVM010014088.1:0-14041 GCA_019149425.1 Psidium friedrichsthalianum
CGCAAGATCGGCGTACGACGACACTTCAGACCACTGGACCGATAAAACTGAGAATGGAATTGCCTCTCCATCTCAGGCCCACTCTGGATTGAATTCGCTGTGTAAATGGGTGGTGTGGGGACAATCGCTGTCTTGGAAGCGACAGGAAACAGCTTGAGCCTCACAATACTCGTTTGTGTCCCTGCTGTCTCCACATGTGCTAAACATCGTCCAACATGCTCCACAGTTGATTGTCTTCCTCTCTAGTGAAGACAGCAAAATCAGGTGTCTTAAATCCCGTCTGGTATGGGATATAATTATCCACGCAGTCTGGGTGTGGTTTCCTATAACTGGCCTGGGAGTACCTCTGTCAATTCCCCACTGCTAGGAGCAAGATCTCGGCTACCCGATCAGGATTCCATGGCCTCTGCATTCTGTTTGACCAACCCATAACCTCTGCCCCCTGGGATCAACTGGTATGGTCTATCGATCCCTTGATTTTTCTGCGTTGAAGTTAATAGTGGCGTCTGGTCTACAAGGTTGATTCCCATGCCATGTGGATAACTGGAACTCCAGGAGACCTCATTGGTTCAGGATTGGGTATATTTCGGCACCAGAGGTACATTTTGGACATTTGGGCTGGCTGCATTACCCTCGACTAGACCGCCTTGCGGGAAGTAAACACCTGACTCCATTTACCAAATTCATTTGAGTTGGATTTTCTGGCCTCGGGCATGATCCTTACTGGAGAAGGTTGAAGAGGCACTCCTCCGCTACCTTGACCAACGACCGGGTGGAACCACCCTGGAGGATAGGCATGGCCATGGAAGCATTTAGTTTGAAAAGGGGTCCTTGAGACGATGAACCCAGGCGCGATATTATTCATTATCGCATTTGAAGACTACATTGGGCTTGATGACATCAGTGACGTGTCGGCATCATATGGTTGGTCAATTCATTCTGCTGTTCTTCGAACATTCTCTTCATCGTAGCTACCAGCGTAGCATCTGGTGCTAACGGCACGAGCTTGATCAATCGTTACCTGCCGTGGTATGTCGGTGTGTAACACTCCGACCACTACATTAGCTGCCGAATGCTCAGACTGGTTACCATCGTTTGGATTGTTGGAGTTGTCGTTTTGAACATCCACTTGATTTCTTGTTCTCACCATTTTCCAAAACTCACCACAAAGGGTCCTACCGGGCGTGCCAAAAAGATGTTCGCGATACTTGGAATCGGGAATATCTTTCAACCGAACTTCACAATTCGATTTTTTTTTATTAAGAAGGTTCTGTGGCTCTGTTCTGATGGAAAAGTCAGGGAGAACGGGGGAATGAGCGTGGTGTGATTAACGAAAGGCGATGGAAATGGCGAGGATTTACTGTCTACGCTATTCCTAATCGGCTGGTATGAAAATAGATTGCTTGAATCGAAAGTACAAGGAAAGGAAAGTACTGGAAAGTTAAGGCTACACTACGAACAGGGAAGTAGGCTAAAACTTCAAGAAACAGAGTGTCCTGTTATAATGATTGTGGAGAGCCTTCCTTTTCTTCCTTTCGGGTATTTATCCTCTTTGCGTTTTCTAACCGCTCAAGCGGTTATTCCTTGATTTCAAACCTTTGAATTTGCGCTCTACTTCACCTCTAATCCATGATCTTCACAACCGACCCATGTAATTGGAGCCCATGTCTCTTATAACTTGTAACCGCACAATCAACCGTCCCTTTTTGAATGAATTTCCAAGTTTTAGAAAACCTGTTCGCGGCCCATAGGTCTTGGTCTTGTAATAATCCGAATTTCGGGATGTAATAATTCCATATATACATACCTATGACATGCGAGTCCAAACACGCTTGTCTTTCATTCGGCATACTGTTCTTTTAAACTTCCCGAATAGCACACATATCCCGAGGACGCACATATCCCGAATGGCGCACCTATCCCGAATGGCGCACATATTCCCAAATGGCCAAACACTATCTTTTCTCCTTGCCATCGTTCGGATCTTCCAATGATTCCTTTGTCATTTCTAAGATACCAAATCAAGCTGCCATGTTTCGGTATCAACACTTTGAACAGGAGGATGACCGGAACCAAGCTATAGAATGGCTATAATATTCCTCCTGGACAGAGCTTATCAGCAAGTACCTGAGCGGAGGTGCTGTACATGTGCATGTCATGCACACATGTTTGCGTGCCTTTGGAACTAAATCATATATTCACATAAAATTCACCTGAAAATTTACAGATAGGCAGCGTGGGTGATATTATTAATCCCACGGATGATGCTGTTGATGTTGAAAGGTCTCATTTACTTCACTTCTAAATTTCTGCACAAATATTACCACACTAACGTGAAACATACAGAAATATTGATGACCTGAAGTCTAACGACCTGGACAAGGAGAAAACAGGACATAACTAGAGACAAGATGCTTTGCCGGTAGGTCATAGGCGAGGATGATGCTGTTGCTTTCAAGACTACATGAGATGAAACAAAACTGGTTTTGCCAAACAAGGCCGCAGAAGACAGAACTCGCATCTATAGAAAACATTACCTGAGAACTGATAATGTCTTCCCTAATGAAGCAAAAACTGCCAGACTGCCATCAAAAGGTGAGATGCGCAGGTTCGTAACAGATTAGATACTGGAAGGGGTTATGATATCTTCGTTTTGTGGGGGATATATCGAACTCATCTGCACATTCACTTATAAAAAATGAAGTTGGTGTTTATGCTAACAAACCCACTAGTCATGCCAAAGTCGAGAAATTTCACCTTTGTAAGCTTATCCCTTTTCGCTATACTAGATGGTCGTCGTGCTATAACTAACATTTGACTTGATAGCCCATGTCATTTGCACCCTGCACTTGCAGCTCGGTCCGTAAAACACCAATGCAAAGGATAATGTCTCACAAGGCATTGCATTGCCTTGCATCATATGTTAAAAGTTTCGTGCTTATACAGCTTGCAAGGCATTGCATTGTCAGTCTGAAACCACAATGCTTGTCTAAAAAGATTTATAAAGCACCACTGGCACCATGAGCCATACCAGAAATTCTAGAGCGAATAGCGAAAGGGTGACATAGTCTTCCGATTTCTAAGGATAGTAGAGCTTGAGCGTCAACACGGACTCGATAGCCCATGTCAATTAATTCTAGATTAAATCTAGTTTAGTCCTTTAACTTGTACCCTTTTTTTCAATTTCTTCATCCTTTGTCTCTTGCAATCGATTCCTCTAACTGGCTTGATTTCTGAATTTGACCGTTTTGTGACCTACAACTACTTGGTCCTTTAAATGTTGAGTGACCATGCTAAGTGGACACACTTAAATGATGTGACACACACGTATGATAAAGTGAAGTCTACTTTTTCCACTTTCATATGAGAAGTAATAAGTGAACACGTAATTCTTATCATCGAAATATACTCAATCGAGAAAAATTTAAAATTGAGGAGACGGTAAAATAAAATACCAGCAATGGCAGACGAACGGTTCATTAGGCACCTAAATTTGGGTAGAGTGCCATAAGCAACCGTAGGTGAGGAAAGGATCATATTGCACATGAATTATCAAGCAAGCTAAGATAATCTACAGAAACATTCGAAGGACCATCAAAATTTGGCTGAGCCCTCAATATGAATTATCAATGAAGAATTTGCCATCCAACAAAATTTTTTAAAGTAATCGAAAACAGAACGTGCGGATTAGATAGATAACAAAAGCTCAATTCCAACACAACCAATTGCAAACAATTCAATATTGATCAAAAAGGAATAATCTATTAAAAAAATTTAAGCCGCATATGCAAGTCTCTTCTAGACCAAACGCGGGTAATTTCAAGCCAATTTTCAAGAAAAATAGAACCAAAAGATTGCTCTCCATCAGAATCTCTCTTGTTCCGTACCATGGAAATTAAACAAAACTTATGTCTCGAGTTTTGGCCGTGTACGAGACCCGACTCTCCTTATTTTGTAGAACAATTCTTCGTAATTGTAGGGACCCTCTTTGTTTTTCCGCCATTCAATATTCCTCCTCCATCCATCTTTAAAAGGGTGAGAGTATCGGTTGATGAAAAACCACCGATCACCCCAAATTCAAGTGGAAAAACAGCTATGCAGAGCATGCCTCTAAACAAATATCCCTTAATCTACGCTATCATGGGCTCCATGAGTCCAAGACGTCGCAGGTTAAGGTGTATTTATTTAGATGCATGTGTTGCATAGCTGCGCTTCCATTGAATGTTCTCTAAAGATGGATGAACGATTGTTGAATGGCTGAAAAGAAAAAAGAGGTCCTACAGTTTCGAAGAGTACGAAGAAGCGTTCCACATAATAACGAGAGTTCCTAAAAAATAAGGAGAGTCCCTGCAAAAAGTTCCTCATGTCTGACCAAGATCTGCACAATCAGTTTTCATTTTCATTATTTTTTCATTATTAATTATTAATTATTTACTTTTATTAATTAAAAAGGACACAAAAGCTTAGTCTTCGGACTATACTAGGACCTCGAGAGTCTAGGCCGTTGATATAAATGGGCTTTCTTATATGAGTTATATCAGGACCCTTTTCATCCTAACTTCACCAAGTTCAATATCAAATATGATCATATCGTGGTTTCATTTGTTTCATAAAAAATAATTTTCAAAAAAATTTCTGGTATTTTTTGCCGTTTAGTTTACAGAAAATAAACTAGTTAAGAAGAACATTTTTCATCAACAGAAAAAACATCAAAGTAGGGAAATGAATTTCATTTTTTAAAAGAGTAAACCATTTTCCCTCCTATTTCCTCCTTACACTCCTTTATCTTCCATTTCTTTTTAATTATCTTTTATTTTCCTTTTCTTCTATTCTATTTTATCCTTGTTCCTAGCCCGTTGTTGACCAAGGTGACAACGGGCGACTGGCCACAGGCAAGGAACAAGCTCACCCAAGGTCGGCAAGGCATGTCATCGGGCGAGGCCATCTGCTTAGCCAGGAGCATCCGTTATCGTCGGCTACCATCTCAAATACCAATCATTCAATACTCACACGCACAGCTTCAGCAAGACCGAAACAAACAAATGAAAAGGAGCACCGTGAACAAACAATTGAAAATGGGTGTAGAGAATGACACTGAGGCCGTCTTTTCGAGTCACTTCCGCTCCGGCAACCTCCATTGACTCCGGTGACCACCATTGAACGCAGCAGGAAGAGACGCAGATAGGGTGGAAGCATAACAACAAGATATGGTCAAATCATCTCCGGAACAACGAAATCTGACTGAAATGGTGCTCCGCAACCCATACGCACTCAAAATAATAAAAATCAGGGAGAAATCTAAATAAAAATTTCGTTTAAAAATTTGACGGAACATGAGAAGCAGATCTTTTAACGTTTTCAAGTTCATATTCCACTTTAGGTTCAAGCTAAACAAACACCAGATGCAGAGAAACAATCTTAAAAAGAATCGCGTCAACAGAGCATTCAATATCTGAGCTGTAGTAAGGGTAGAGAACAGACATCGGAACGGGGCAGAAGAGCTTCAACCTGGATCTGAGCGCCTCGGATCTCGGTCTCGGAAACAAGGGATGCACGGCGAGAAACAACGGCGAAGATTGCTGAACCCGTCGGGAGGGAGGGCGATGGAGAAGTCCTGTGCAGTGACGACGAGAACACGAGTTTAACATCGGCGGAAGAGGAAGTGAGGAAAGCGACTCAAGCTCTTGACTGTAATCGACAAGATGTTGAAAGAAGCCACGACGCGAACAAGATAGAAGGTTCTCGTATTGCTTTTCCTTTCTCTCTCGCTTACTCTTGGGCTGTGAACGAAGATATGACAATTCCTGGAGTTAGGCTTCAGTCACAGGAACGAGAAAGAGACTTCTGTTATGAGAGAATTCTCGCGCGACGACGCTAGCTCCTCCCTCTCGCGAAGTGCGCAGCGCGCACATGAGCTTGGGCCGAACTATTTTCGTTTGCAAAGCAACATAGAGGGTCCATTCAATTCGCTCCGCGGAAAGCAAATCTCAGAAAAATAATTTCCGGATACTTCAACTAACATTTCACAAAATATAAATGAATCAAGAAAAATATTTTTCACACTAGAAATGATTTTTTAATTATCAAAATACCATAAGGATGTTTTTCGGCAGGCCACATATCATACCAAACATGCTAAAAAGATATTTTGCAGGAATTTCTCCTGCGACGAAATATCTTCTCGCCAAAAATCATTCTTCGGCTCTTAATTAAGGGAACGGGGTCATCTGGCGAATTCTGGATAGGGAATATCTAGGTAAATATGAAAAGCAACAACTTCAATAGGAACAGGAATATACAAACACAAATCGAGTCACAATTTATTGACAGCAAGGTTGAGAAATACAAACTCTATAACGGAACCAGAATAAACAAACTATGAATTTAAGCGATTACACAGCATTGCAAAACACGAAAATATTATGCCAGAATTGATTGATGTCACAACACCCGAGATAAAGATACAATCGAAATTTAATGGACGTCGTGAGTCTGGAAATTAAAAGTACAAAGGAAAAGATTATCGAAGATAACATTTGTCGGTTTGCATATGAAGCCGAGAAACGGAAGATTTTCTGAGTCATATCCTTTGGTGGGTTTGTCAGTGGAGGTTTTCTAGCTTTCCATGCTGTTGTCCACATAATTCCTCACCTGATAAAAGCGAGTTGCTGCTCTCTATTCTCAAAAAAACTATAGAGGAAGAGAACATGGGAACAAGTTAAATGGTTGATAGGTTCGACCTTTCATGTATCTGATGTAAAATTGTACGAGAGCCAGTCATTATGAATGGTAATTGCAGTTACAGTGCCTTCAATGACTAATCAAGACATTGCCATGATTAGTGGCGTCATAATATACAAACATACTTCTGTTGCTTAAATACGGAATTTTGAACATTTAGTTTGCGAGTTTGAAAAATCGGATAACGATCAAGGGTTATTAATGTAGTTTTCCACTTTGATATCAAACCTTTGGCTCTAATATAATTACTTAGGTGCTTCATTTTCAACCTCATGCAAGAAAAATAGAAGCAAATCCTTGCCACCCTTCTAGTTCGCAACAGCCGCTGTTAAGGCCTCAAGTCGAAAGGCATAAATCGGTGCGTTTATTACCTATTGAAATCCATGTTTCGACTATTTTCCTCGATAACAATAAATTTTCTATGGGTTATTATTTTTCTAGTCTCGAAGTATTGCGGGACTAACATATTAAAACTCAATTGCGAATCATCAAAAGGGTTAAATACAATCCATGCACTAACATGGAATTGCTTCTGGTACATACAATATTAGTAGATCGAAGAAAATACTTAAGAAATAGCCCAAAGATTATATGAACTTTTTCTTACGGGAAGTTTGTCCGGTTCGCCAATCATCCAAGAGTTAGTGCATATCTGAAAATGTCTTGGAAACACTAAAATTTGAATTGGATTCTATTTCAAAGTATAATAGAAATTCCTAAATATTTTGGCCAAAGAAGTTGCATTATTATACAATGGAAAATGAGGAGAATGAGAGTGACCCTATAGGACTACGATGATCGTTTTTTGATTTACCTATGCAAGTAATGGCCAATTGACTATGTCAATCTAGATTGAGAAGTTTTTCTAGTGGATAAATGAGCTGTGAATTATGGAAGGAAAATAACATACGCTAGTTATATTAATGGACTCTATCGTCCTTGCAAATCCTTCCGATCAATACCTGGTGCATCACTACCGTTGATTTTGTGGGTCTACATGGACCCACATGCCGGTCCCTCAAAAATTAGTGCTGGTTAGGTACTTGGTTCAGATCCAAATAAGCATTCTTCCAACTCGAGTTTGCTATGAGCATGAAATATGCCCTTAAGAGAATACATCTTAGGGAATCAAATAAATCTCAGAATATACGCCTCTTACTTGAGCTATAGGATAAAATAGAAATTAACCTTGATAAGCCTTTGAAACATAGAAACTGTGCTTCATAAATTTTGTTTTTGCTTAAATTCTGAGAACCCCTGATAGGAAATGAGAAAATGATCGTCTAAGGCATGCAACACTTTCTCAAGGATTTTCTTCTGCCCTTCGGAAATTCCAAAAGGCAAGGCAAAAACAATGTGAATAGTAAATTAGCAAAGAGAATGAGAGACTGAAATGTCATCTTGGCTCCATTTGTTTTGTAAAAAATGAGTTGTTTCTGGACAATATTTCCAAGAAGTCACTTATCAGGAAAATGACAGTATTTTTGGATATTCGGTTAAAACCTAAAATGTGCTGAAAAATATTTTCCATCATAGAACAGATAGACAATCGAATTTGATTTTTCTCTATGCAATCCTTTTAATAATTTTTTATTTTTTATTTTTATTTTTATAATTTAGAATTTTAGAATTTCTGTTTTTCTTTTTTCTTTTTTCTTTTTCTCTTTTTCTCATTATATATTTATATTTATATTCTTTTCTTTTCCTTTCTTCTTTAGCAGGTAGCCAGCGATGGCAAAATGGCAAGCAACCAATCGCAGCCACTCACCAAGATTAGCAAGTCAAGCTCTCTAGCCTTGGGCATGCTTTCCTCATTGAATCTCGCCAGGCCCAGCTCTCCAGCCTTAGGCAAGCTCACCTTTTCGACCTTGGGCAAGCGACCGTGGCTAGTTGTTGGCCAGTGAGAGAAAGAAAAAGTGATAAGAAAAAAAATGAAAATATTAGAACATTACAAATTAGGAATTGCTTGTAAAACTAACTAAAAAGAAAAGTATGTAAAGAGTGAAGGAAGATGAGAAAAAATGTTTCCTCTTTCAAAAAAAAACGAAATTATTTTCCTCACTTTCGTATGTGTTTTTTTTCTGAGTGAAAATATTTTTGTCGATTCATTTATTTTTTGTGAACGATGGCTGAAATACCCAAAATAATTTTCTGAGAGTTGTTTTCCGCGGCGCGAAATGAATGGACATCCATGCTGATTTCCAACGAAAATAGTTCGGCCCAACTCATGTGCGCGCTTCGCGTGAGAGGAGGAGATTAGCGTAGCTGAAACAGAGAACATCACCGCGAGAATTCATCATCAAATAACAGAATTCGTCCTTTTCTCATACTCTTTCTCTTTCCTGTACTGAATTCTAACTCCAGGACTTGTCATATCTTCGTTCACAGCCGAGAGAGCGAGAGAGAAACGGAGATTTTTTTTAAGAAAAGCGATCCGAGAACCTTCTTTATTCCTCGTGTCATGGCTTCTTTCAACTCTCTTCTCGATTCAGCCCTTTGCCGCGACTCCCCAGCCTTGCCGCGCCTCGCTAGTTTGCAGTCCAGCTTCTCGGCGATTTCCGGACTGGCACTCAGTCACCCGCCAGCAAGTAGCCTGACTAGTCTTAGTCCAATCAAATTGATTTCCGGTTGTCTGTTCTCTATTTGCAGTTCTCTAGCGATCTCCCACTTCAAAAAAAGGTTGCGACGAATTTTGCGACTGAAAATATTCGTCGCTAATTTGCGACGAATTTTGCGACGAAAAATATTCCTCGCTAATTTGCGGACAAAAAATATTCGTGGCTAATTAGCGACGAATTTTGCCACGAAAAAATATTCGTCGCTAATAATGTGACGAATTTTTGCCACGAAAAAATATTCGTCGCTAATGTGCGACGAATTTTGCCACGAAAAATATTCGTCGCTAATTAGCGACGAATTTGCGACGAAAAAATATTCGTCACTAATTTTGCGACGAAAAAAATTTGTGACTAATTGCAACGAATTTTGTGACGGAAAAAATTTCGTAATTTTGCAACGAAAAGTAATTTGTCGCTAATTCGCGACGAATTTGCCACGAAAATTGCATTTCATCGCAAAATTCCACAAAAATTTGATTTTAGCCAACGAAAAATTAGCGATGAAAACGAATTTTTGCCCATAGAAGTCATCGCTAATATTCGTGTAGCATGGCGCCAATTTTTGTGACAGCGCATTTGTGTCAAACTTTGTCGCTAAAGTTTCGACAAAGTATTTAGTCGCCAAATAGCGACGAAATACTTAGTCATCGCTAATTGGAACAAAATGTATTAAATCGCAAAATGTATTCATCGCAAAATTAGCGACGAAATACTTAATTGTCACTAATTGGCGATAAATACTAATTAGCAATGACATTTGCGACCAATAATCTAAAGTATCCAATCCGTTAGATCATGTTGATATCACAAAGGACATACATGATCTAATGACTCACTTGTATGGGGCCTATAAGTACCAAGAACAATTGATATTTTTTCTGACTCCTCTCTCTCTGCATAAAAATAAATAAATGAATCGAGATCTGAAACTCTTATGAATCGTAATTTATGCACTTTCTTATCACATCATGGATTTTCAAAGATAACATATCAATGTTACCGAAATTTAAGTCACGTGACATTTGTTTATGTAAACTATCACTACAAAAAAAGAGATTTTACTCGCAAAAAATTAGCGATGAAAGTGAATTCGTCGTAAAATTGCGATGAAAATAACTTTTGTCACACATTTGTTATTCCGATCGAAAATGCTTTCCCAATCTTGAATTTTTCGTGAACAGACACAACCTAATTTTGGAAGAAATTCCAATGTGATCCTTCTAGAGAGGCACTAGGTAGGACAATCGGTGATGACTGGATCGTCATGTCAGCTATTTCTAGCGAAAATTGATTGAAAGCAAGCACTACAAAAATAAGGGCTTTTAGCCACGAAAAATTAGCGACAAAATGATTTTCATCGCTAATTATTAGCGACAACGTTGAAAATACCTATTAACGAAGCAAATTCAATGAAGCAATAACTGGTACCATAAAGAAGCCCCCATAAACTAGAGAGCCTTGACCAATTTGAAAGATCATTTGATGTAGTTGAAATAACTGAATTTTGGGTTGTTCGAGCAAGCAAGGGAAATTCTATGAAATTCATAACTGTCTCAATGTTTTTTTTTTTTACTTTTTTATTGTCTAAATATTCAGGAACTAAGACCATTCCAATGCTCCTTTTCACCATGCATAAACTAAACCAACAATTAGGATAAGCACAAAAATTAAAGCTACTATAAATACGAATACCCCTCAATACATCGAAACTCATGGCCCATGGATAAAGAAAAACCATTTCAACATAAAAAACAACAAAAACTAGAGCAAACATATAATAATGGATTCGAAATTGTAACCAAGCATCGCCCATTGGCTCTATACCTGATTCATAACTCGAAAGTTTCTCTGGCCGTTTGCTAATCGGGGCTAAAATTCCGGAAATTAGAAATAAAATAGCGACGAAACACAATTCGTCAGAAAATTAGCGACGAATTGAGAAATTCGTCGCAAAATTAGCAACGAAATACGGAAATTCGTCGCAAAGTTAGCGACAAATTCATAAATTCGTCGCAAAATTAGCCACAAACAAAAAATCGTCAGAAAATTAGCGACGAATTTAGAAATTCATAGCAAAATTAGCGACGAATTTCCAAATTCGTCGCTAATTAGCCCAAACAAAATTCGCGACGAATTTAGAAATTCGTAGCAAAATTAGCGACAATTTCCAAATTCGTCGCTAATTAGCCCAAAACAAAATTAGCGACGAATTCATAAATTCGTCGCAAAATTAGCCACAACAAAAAAAATCGTCAGAAAATTCGCGACGAATTTAGAAATTTGTCGCAAAGTTAGCAACGAATTTTGGAAATTCGTTGCAAAATTAGCCACAAACAAAAATCGTCAGAAAATTAGCAACGAATTTGGAAATTCGTAGCAAAATTAGCGACGAATTTCCAAATTCGTCGCTAATTAGCCCAAACAAAAATTAGCGACGAATTTGGAAATTCGTAGCAAAATTAGCGACGAATTTCCAAATTCGTCGCTAATTAGTCCAAACAAAATTAGTGACAAATAGAACATTTTCGTCGCAAATTAGCGACGAAAATGTTCTGTTCGTCCTAATGAGCGACTTTGAAAAGTTAAAAATTCTCTCTCCGCCTGCAGATTCACTTCTTGCTTGACCTTCTGTTACTGTTACCACGCTCAAAAAATTTGACCACGACGAAAGCGCCCTGTGCCAGACACCTCCGGCTTCCGCCTCCGCCTCCGCCTTCACCGTCGGCTCCCGATTTGCACGGCCAACGACCTCAACGAGCCCCTGACGTCTATTCACCCTTCCGTGCCTGGGATCCTCTTCTCCGTCGATTGACTTCCAGAGACGCCTCCGGCTCTGCTGCTCTGCTTCCCCCTCCCGCCTTCACCGTTGGCTCCCGATTTGCACGGCCAACGACCTCAACGAGCCCTTGAGGTCTATTCACCCTTCCGTGCCGGGCATCCTCTTCTCCGTCGATTGACGTCCAGAGACCCATCGATGCCGCAAATCCCGATTAGCCCTTCTGAGCCGCCTCCGCTTCTATGTTTGCCTTCCGAAGACCCATCCACAGCTTGGATTCGTCTTTTGCGTCCAAGGAACTGAAATCTGCGAGGTTAGGGTTTTGTCCATGATTAAAAAAAAATGATTTGCGATTGGTGTCCTATTCATGCCTTAGGTGCGATCCGTGCCTTCTTACTCATTATTAAGAGGAAATATCGTGACTAACAGAGCAGCGAAGGCCTTGACTGCTCTGAAGGGAAGAGACAATGTAACCGCAGAAGATATTGCCACTGTGATTCCAACTGCTTGAGGTATCCACTGTGAATACTCGCGATGGACGAAGCAAGTTTTCTTTTGGATAAAAAGAAAACATGGCAAGTGTTAAAGTAAACGGGTGCAGTCATCTCCCAGGCAACCACACGTAAAACACTAAACAACAACACCTAGACCTTTTGCAGTAAATGGGATTAGCCAGTGGATTTTTAAGTGATTATTTTTTTCATAATCTAGAAAGAGTTGCTATGTCCATATTGAGCCAGTTGGCTTTTATTACATGATGCTAGTTTATTGAGCAGAATGATACGTATTTTTGCAGGCTAATTATGACTCTCTCGGAGAAATAAAGCAGATTAACCAGCAACTTATACTCACCGTGGTCGATATTAGTGATGAAGAAGTTGATTCTCATGCAGCTTCTTTTTTACTAAAGTAGGTGAAGGAACTATAATTAAGTGCTCTTTCATTGGGGTGGATAAGTCCAATTCAAATATCACAGACCACTTCCTTGAAAACGGTGAGATGTTTGTATGGGATTTCGTCGAATATGCCTTCTTTTCTGAAGTTCATACCAATCTCTCTCTCTGATTGTTGTGCAGTCATTGATTCAGCCTTTGTGGTTGCTTCTCTGCCTATGAACTATCCAAATTGCTCTCCCATACTTCTGGACAAGCTTCCAGTTGATGTCAGGTGAGAGTTTATCTAGCATTCTCGTTTGCATACGTAGGAATCAACCTTAAAGCCCATTTTGGACTCTAAAAAAGGAAAAACGTTAGCCGCCCAAATGCGGACTTCCCTTCTTATCGGCTCTCATTTTTTCTTATTTGACGGTGAGTGATTGCCCAGGAATTCTGTGACTCAATTTGCGATGAAATTTTGTTTCGTTGCTATGTTCGTCGCAAATTTCGTGGCAAAAGCCGTCGCTAAAATTCGTCGCTAATTAGCAACGAATTTTTTGCCACAAATATGGGTTCGTCGCAAATATTCGACGAATTTGCCACAATTCTTTTTCGTCGGAAATTTAGCGACGAAATGTGAATATTTCGTCGCTAAATTTTGCGACGCCGAATTAGCGCCGAAAAAAATTTCGTCGCAAAATTCGTCACAACTTAGTTTAGCGACGAATTTTGTGAAATATTTCGTCTAGCGAAATCCGTTGCTAAAACCCGGTTTTTTTGTAGTGCAAAGTGCCCAGAAGTGCAAATAACAAATGTTATATTTGACAAATAATTATATGACAAGATCAATCTCATAATTGACAAATACAAATAAAAAAACTTTTCATCATCACAAAAGAAACTATATAACATGCTTAAGAAAGAAATAATATACTAAAGACGTTCCCGCATTTAGGCGACAACTCCTGAATACCGCATAGATAATCTGGAAATAGAAGACATGTTCATGGAGAACACACTTTTAAATTGTT
>JAGVVM010014090.1:0-12980 GCA_019149425.1 Psidium friedrichsthalianum
GAAAGAATGTTCGGGTATTGATCAGTGGGGGGGAGTCTGGAACGTTACGGAGGCAGTGGATCTGCCGCGTAAACAGCTAGAACTCGAAATCCAGTGACCAATCTAAAAACTAGTGGCCCAAGGTCACGACCACGGAATGTGTGTGAAACATGTGAACAAGGCTAGAGGGGGCTAATGTTGTCGGGGCGGGATAAGGGGGCACACGGACAATTGAGAAAAAAGGGGTGCAAAAGAAGGCGACAACAAAGTCGTTCAAAAAATAAATGGGAGGACCAAAAATTAAATGACAAGTTGTCGACACACGCGAAACCTGCAAAACCAAGTGTTGAGGGCACGAACACTCCACCCCTTATAACTCACCTTTCTACGGAAAACCATTTAACACCATAAGATTAAATCTCAAACATTGCCAAACAATGAATTTTCATGAATTTTTCTGGCCTGAAGTCCTCCTAATTTCAAAAATTCAAGTTTATTTCCCCAGTGGAGTCGCAAGGACTGTCGCACCTAAACAAATCAGTTTCCCCATTTTAAAGTTAATGGATTACCAGTTTAATTAAATTGAATTACTAGCCTAGCGTCGAACTCTCCCAAGTTCTAAACCAAATCTTGACTTAGTTCAATTTCATCAAAAGAAGGATTGTATCGGGAAATATGGAGTCGCCGACTCTAGGTCAATGTTTTTTGGATATGGTTGATTAGGACACCTACAATAAAGCATCGGGAGAAATACTTTCATTGCTAGCTGGAACCAGAGATTAATGATTTCGGGGACCTGGTTATCACTAAGATAATTAAATTTCTGACTACGCCCTGATCGGGGTGCGAACAAATTGTTCATGAAAGGGTTGCAAGCTTGCAATTTTGATGAATTTTCACGGTTGGATTCAAAGGTGCAATTTTTTTTTTGATTTTCTTTTTATGACAAGAAGTGGTAGGGAGGAACTAAATTAATATGCAGTTGCAATGAGAGGCCTTAATCTAATCGTTTACAAGGATAAATTACGCGTGCATTAATCTAACATGTGTGAGAAATGTGCAACAAAACAAACCCGCCTTTTTAATTTTTATTTTTTTAAATAAAAGGGAAAAAAACAATATTACAAAGAAACAGGGAGCGGGTGGGCAAAGGTAAGAGATCTCAACAAATTGATCTGCCAAACATTTAGTCCACAAGGAAATGCAATATGTCCACCAGGAATATATCGATAGTCAGGAGATCAATCCATGTTAGGCAAGCACAATTTCGAAGTATTCTGAGAAAATTATAATAGAATGCGGTTTCCGGGAAAGGGAGGCGGTGGCCTTGACGGCGGATTTGAAATTTCCGACAAACAAATCAGAAAAAACCTCGGTCCTTTCCTCGTGTGGGGGAGATCAGAGGGTGTGTGCAGTAGGAGGGTGCGCGGGGGGGGGGGGGGGCAAAAATACGGAGGGGAGCAGGAGCGGGGATGGGGAGGGGGCTGCGATATTGTATTGAGGTGACGATGAAGATGGTAACGGGGTTCCGTGAGTGTTCGTGAGAACGGGTCATCGTTCACCCTCAATTTCTCTCTTCTAAAAGAATTCTCGTCTCTTTTTTTTTTTTGGTTTTCTTATTTCCTCTCTAAAACTAAATTTTCTTCTCAAGCTCTCCCCCGTCCGCCCAAAATCTCCTCCTCAACGTTTTTCTTCAACTCCCAAAGTCCTTCCTATTTCTCTATAATCTCTCCCAAAAGTCCCCCCTTTCAAGCTCGCTCATTTTACTTCCTCCTTTTATAAGCCTTACTCCCCCATCTTCCTTTCTCTACTATCTTCATCTATCATTCTAATTTTTCCACTAGCTTCACTTCCCCTTCTAATTCCACACTATCTTCCCTTCTTTTATTCTCATCTCCTCCTCCCCTTCTATTCCACCATCCTCCATTCTTTATCTACATCTTCCTTTAATTCCCACCATCCTCTTGCTTTTTCCATTCATAAATCTTCGCATCTCCCATTCTAATCTTCATCTTCCCTTTCTAATTCTAACCATCTTTCCATTCTCCAACTTGTTTTCCTTCTCATCTTTCCTTTCTAATTTCTCCATATCCCTAAAATTTTATGTTTTGCAATTCATCAATGCCCCTGAGTTTTTATGTTATTTGCAATTCAGGATCCCTGAAGTTTATTATTTTTGAAATTCAGTCCCCTGTGGAAAAATTTCTTTTAAGCGGTTCACAAAACAAACTTCAATAAGCCCTTTCGGCACGACACTGTTCCCTCACCTCAATCCCATCGGTTGTTCAATTTAAAGCTCAAATCCTCCTTCAATTCCTCCGTCAGTTATCCAGCCATAATAAAATGCATTAACCGAACAAAAAATTAAATTGGCAAAGGGCATGAAAAAATTAATTTTTGGTGAAAACAAATTCCTTCATTTTTTTTATTGATAACTTACGTGCAGTGAATTTTACAAAAAAAGTCAAAATTTAGGTGTCAACAACTTCGAGATTTTGATCGATGCGTCGTTGCTTGCAGCAGCTTACCGTTTGGTCATTTCGCGATATGGAGACCCGGCCAGATACATCATTGATCTCTACCCACTTTTATGACTTGAAGAAGAAGGAGATAGCGTTGACACGAGAAGATAGGGCCATTACGTGGGCCATATTATCATCAGAATCGCTTTCCCTGGCCAGGCTCTGGCTCTGGCCCGGCGAACAAAATTTCCAGGAGAGGCCGAAGACCTGGTTTGCAGAATCGACAGCGTCCCTCTTCCACCGGCAAACTGCAGGAGCAGAGATCGAGCTTCTCAGCACAGAGCAACAATGGCGGTGAGGCAGAGGCTTCCCGATCTCATTCGCAGCCTGAAACGCGAGCTGAATCCGAGGCCATCGAATCAACTCCTCCCATCGCTCCGACGCGCCTTCTCTCTCTACGATCAGATCAACCTCATCGCACGTCCCCGAGGACCAACTCCCGGTTTCAACAGTGCGTCTCCCTCTAATCCTCCTCTTGCCCAATTTTTTGGACTTCCTTTCTCTCTGATCCCGCCGCTGAGGCTATTGTTCATTTTTTCTATTTTATGGTGAAATTTTTTTGTGGGGTGGAGGTCTTCTCATTTGGGATATTCTGGCTGTGTTTTGTTCGCTCTTTCTGCGATGCACAGATACACAGAAACGGGTTTCAAGGTGAATGGAGTGATGTAACGAGGGAAGTTTGCTTTGTGTGGGAATCTGCTAATGTCTTGGAGCCCACAGAAGTTCTCTCTCTGACATAACTCCTGACAGGCAATCGCTCATCTTCTCTCCATCATTGTTTTTTGAAATGCCAAACGCCACCCATATGGGTCAAGAAAACTAGGAGACTGGTTGGACATGATTTGACGGGTAAATTGAAGAGTCATGACCAGACCCTGATGATTTCTTTTATTTTTGTTCCTTTTATGCCTTACGAATTACATCTATCAGTGAGGGGATGCGTTTCTTTAACCAATGGTATGACTTCGCATGAAATAGGGTATCTAATTACCAAGCCTAGAAGAACATTATCCATGAGTGCAAGATGAAGTGATTTTGGTTTTAGAAGCACGGTTATAGTCTGTCAGAGGAGTCTTAGGATGGTTGAAGTTGTTGGGGGACATGGTAAGTGGCTGGAATGAAGTCTCCAAAATGTCAGCCCTGCTATGTTAAAGCCACTCTGCTATGGAAGCCAAAAACAAGAGTGCTAGTGACTAATATGTATATCTGGAATTAGTTGTAAATGGAATTTGTTACTGTCTTAACTTGACAATGGACAGGATAGTGAATACTGCAAGGAGTTTTTATGGGGATAGTTCTTGGATTTGAATCATGGGAGGTCCTTGAACATTTCATTTGATTATTTAGAGTATATGTTATCTTAGACATTCTCGAACACCAGAGCTGGATGTATATGAAATTCTTTCAACTTTGTTTTATCCATAGCTAGAGCTAGATTTCTTTCAGCTTTTGACCTCTATTTGACATTGTGTGCTTTTCTTCTCTTCTTCAGCTTGTCCATCTTCCAGACTGTTCGACCCATACCCGGTGAGAATCTGTGCACTATGTGTGATCCTACCTGTCCAATCCGCGTGCATGTTTTACCTTACAATTGTAACTCCTTTATTTGGTAGAAGTATGTGTGAACTGTTCTTTTTTCCTCCTGCAACTAGGTTTTTGGAAGAGAATGTTAAAAAAAAAAAAAAGATCTAAAAATAATTTCAGAAAAGACTGAGTGTCTAAATAACTATCGACAACAAGTCGACATGGACTATAAACTGCCTACAGTTTAAGGGTCATCAATTTAATTTAGTGGAAACTGCTTTTTCCCAACATTCAACTGCAACGCTGGTAGCATAATTCATTCATTAGCCGTCTCAATCTGTTGGATGGTAGGAGTTTTCTGCATCTCTTAGCTGGGTGCTTTATTGCATCCAATCTCATGAAGGGAATGCCTCTTGTACTATTTATGCTTTTAGGCATTTAGTATGGAATTGAATGCTGACAGAAATACTTTTCATATAAGCTGGCACTTCATAGAGGGAATTCTTTTTAATAAAGTATCTAGTGGGCATCTTCTTGCGTCATCACAGTAAATGACTGTATCAGCATTGTATACTGAATCTGAGTATTGTTCGTAATACTTTTGAGATTGTATTCTGAATCTGAGTATTGTTCGTAATATATTTCAGAGATTCTCATCCTTGGCTGTGGGAGGCACATACAACTCGTTGATCCCAATCTTCGGCGTTTCATTCAATCCACTGGCATGAAGTTGGAAGCTCTTGATTCGGTGCACAACTTTATTTGTGTTCATCTTCTAGATCACTTCTCACATCTATGTAACTAATGGCAGTAACTTATTCTCCATCAGTAGTTAAAAACTGCAGCCAAATTCTCTAACGTTGCTTGTGGTTGTGATTAGTTATGAAAGGATTAGTTATTCCTTATTATTATTGATGACTAGGTCAATGAAGTTAGAGAAGATACTCATTTTAGGGTGTGTTTGTTTAATGAAGAACTTTATGTTGAAGGAATAGTTTTGCATGAAATTTATTTTAAGGAAAGTGATTGATTTTCCCTTATTTGGTTATTAGCATGAAAATGAGAGGGAATTAGTTTTCTGGCATTCGAAGAATTTTATGGGAAGCAAAAAAATTCATAAAAGTTATGGTAAAAGTAATGCAAATCAAGTTTAGAGAGAGAGAGAGAGAGAGAGAGAGAGAGAGAGAGAGAGAGAGTAGTGCTCATTGGTGCTGCATTCAGCACAATAATGGTGTCTCTTCGGGGAAATTTATTTCCTTTTTACGGTAGGGAAATTCATTTTTCGAAGTTCTGGCCTGCCAATTTTGGTCCGTTGGAAATATTTTCTGTTGACTGGTTCAATTTCTGGTGTCCAAAACTGGTAAAATGTCTGAAAATTTTTTCCTGGGAATGGTTTTACTCTAAACGAATGCACCCTTAGATTCTCTTGTCCGAATCTTATGTTGGAAACCTAGTGGTATATACTGGTTTTGCCAAATGTTGACATAATTTTCTGTCTATAGCCAATTTTTGATGAGCTATGTTTGGGATGGCTGAGGCTTTTGGCCAGGATTTACATGTGGGTTTTGGCTTTTGGCTACAGGTTTGGTAATCTGATTTTTTCACTTGTGATTTGCTATGACCTTATCACTAATTTCAGCAGTGAATGTCTCAAACCGTAGTGATTTATTTTCTTCTACAGTTCATGGTATTAGAATTTTTTGACCGAAAGCCAGAACCTTATTAACCCAGCTTCTGGCATTTCTTTTGGTGTGGCCTCGTGTTCAACATTGTAGGATCATTCCTACAGGTGGACCTATCATAAGTGCTAATTTATTCAACATCACTTGGTGAAGGCTTGCCTGCCCAATTAAAGGGGAGGGAGTCAAAACCTTGCCACTTGATGAAGGAGTACAACCCACTGACCATCCCACTATTTGCTTCCCTGGTCCAAAGTTAGGAGTTGTGGCCAATTTCAGAAAAATCATTTGCTTCTTGGACCAAGTGCTAGAAGTGCCAACAAGAGCTGTGTGTTTGGAGTTATTTTTGCTTTATCTTTTAACTTGAACTTTTAGTCATTTAGATAAGGCTTTTATTACATAAAAATGTGAAAGTCGTGACATTTGAACTAAGTTGGACTTTTTTGTATTTTATAGAAGTTAAAATAAAGGTTATTCATTTATTTTTGCAAGAAAGCCAAAGCCCAACTAAACGGTCCCCAGCAATGAACTGCTAAATGGATTGGTACAGTTATAAGCCAAAACAATTCTCTCTTCCTATAAAATCGTGCCACTCCTTTTGTTTCCTCTGCTTTATCAAAACCTAGGTGGCATCGACATGAAGGGGTCAGAGTGTATCTGTCAATATCTCAAAATATAATCTAATATAGCTCAGAGGAGCGTGGGCTGTAATTAAAGTTTGGAATGAAGAAAATTTCTTATTGAGTGTTCAAGTTAACTGGAAAGGAAAGGTCTAGCATCAAGCATCATGTAGTTCGCTATGCTGACCAACAAGTAGACCGGAAAGAAAAGGTCTAGCATTATGTAGTTGGCTATGCTGATCAGTAAGTTCTGTTTCTTTCGTACTCAAAATTTTCCCAATAAACCCCCATAGATGAACATGGATGAGGCCTTTTACAGCTAGTGTTTGTAATTTCCCTCCATAAGTATGATCTGGATGAGTGATTAGTAGAGCATGTCTAATTCAAGGCAAGGGTGTCCACTACTAATAGTGGCGCATGGCCATCTGAGCATTGTTGTATGCTAGTTAGACGACACCATGCTGGCTTCATCGTGGGTGTGGGAGGGAAGTGGGTTCCCCTTAAATGTGCTATGGGGAAAGGGGAAATTCAGATCGCAATACTCAGTCTGGTCTTCGACAAGAGTTGAGTGGGTAGCCAGGTCAAACTTAATACTTAAATTCAGATTGCAATACTCAGTCTGGTCTTCGACAAGAGTTGAGTGGGTAGCCAGGTCAAACTTAATACTTACTTTCCTGTATCAAATAAACCCCTTCAAAGAAGTTTCAGGGATAAAAGTGTACCGGGGTCTTAAATCTTGAGAAGAGAATGCAATGAAATCCTAAACTTTTTAATTGATTTGATTAAGTCTTAGAACTTTTCTCAAAAAGTGCGATCAATAATTTCAATGAACAATGCCTACAATTAGCTGCATGTCACTCAAAAAAAGCTTATGAGGCATCATTGAATTGCACTTTTCAACACAATTTGAGGAACTAATGGCATTTTGTGATAAAGGTTTGTGACTTAACTGAATTAATTGAAAAGTTTAGACTTAGATTCCAATTTTTTATGGAAATTTAAAACTTGATTGAATCAATTAAAAAGTTTAAGACTCATTTGCATGCTGTACATAGAGTTTAGAACTTGTCATGCAATTTTT
This sequence comes from Psidium friedrichsthalianum, assembly GCA_019149425.1. Lineage (NCBI taxonomy): Eukaryota > Viridiplantae > Streptophyta > Magnoliopsida > Myrtales > Myrtaceae > Psidium > Psidium friedrichsthalianum. The sequence goes on from JAGVVM010014090.1 coordinate 7,406, forward strand.
TCCCAATTTCAATTATTGAGTACCCTGAAAATGAGGTACTTGGCTCAACAATAGGTTGTAGTGGAGTTATCATTTACCTATGCCTCTAGAGTGGTGGAATCCACTCTGTCAATACGATACCTACTATTTTTACCTATGCCTCTATGAGTGGTGGAATCCACTCTATCAATACAATACCTACTTTAAATAGAGTGGCTCAGGTACCACATGAAAAATGGCAACTTGATTTGTTTTGGCATGACTGGTTGCAATCAACAGCTGTGGTTGCTAAGTTGGGCCCAAAGGCATGGATAAGAGGCATTTTATAAGCTGATTCATAGGAAGTTCATCAGGAAGTGTGCTTTGCTAGCATGACGTGTTTGAAGACCATTGAAGACTCAAGTTTGTTTGTATGACCCAAAAAAAAAGAAAAGAGAGTTGTGTAAAATAGGTCATCACAACTATTGTTCAATTTCTTTAAACTTTTTGTTATTGGTCAATTTCTTTTCATCAGCAGAAATCAGAAAACTAGATAACTTAGTTATGTCTACATGTGGTTGAAGTGCATTTTGGTTCCTCTGGTTGAGTCCCTGTCATTCTTCTACGAATATTTCGGTTTTCGAAATGCACTTACCCACAAGATTTTCCTCCACTATGTCCGCCATACATAAGGATGAATATCATCTATATGAGCTTCATTAATTATGGATGCAGCTTTTTTCTGGATAATTTGAACATGGTTGTTGCCCATTCCAAGCCTTTTTGTCTATGCACTGAGGTTAAGCCAGAGCCATTAGGTGAACGTTATTACAGGATCTCCTAATGGAAGTAGATCAGAGGTTCTTGAGACACATGAAGCTGCATTCTACTGAATCAATGACAGTATTATTCTAATAATTTGGATGCTTGGTAAACCAAACAGTATGGTGTCGTTCTGAGTTTTTGTATTTTTCATGTTCAGTCAGCATGATAACAGCTAAAATGGATGGGTGAAAAAGATGAGTTCCTTCTTCTGATGGTTTTTCGGGGCTTGAATTTAACGTGCATAGTAATCCTCATGTTGATGTAATTTTGCAGTATTTTGTCAATAGTTCATAAAAATTATATTTCTTGTCATTTATATTTGCAGAGAAACGCTCATCAACTTACAACATACTGAACGAGGAAGGAAGGATAGTGGCTGCTGCATTGCTTCCATATGGAACTTCTTAAAGATGTATCAAAGGCGATGAAGCGCATGGGAACTTTCTCTTTTGCTGATGTGCTTGATCTTTAACCTTTTGTCGATTTGTTTGCAGCTTCGATGAAAGCATAATTGTAAGGACGATAAGTAGATCTGTCAAATGGAGATGAATTTATTACGCAATAAAACTGAATGACTCGCAGTTGAAATTGTCGTGGGATTATTACGATTATTGATCATGTGGGGCTCATAAGATTTAAATGAAGCAATAAAATTGAATGAACATTGATTGGATAGCAAGCCTAATCTGTGGACAGCCCATGACAATTTCGCCTGTAAGCCCCATTTGTTTGGTAGAAAAATTGGGGCGAGGGAGTTATTATACGTGGCATAAAGAATTGACTAGGAAGATACAGAAAGGAGGCTTCCTAGAGTCGATGTTTCACCTCAAAAGTATACAAATAGTTCCAAACCACTTGGCTGCTATCCTTGCCGTCTTGCAAATTTAGGCTCATTACTGGAGCCCTCGTGCTCGGTGGTGGTGCCATCGCTTGCCGTCTTCGGACAAGGGTTAGCTAGCTCGATAGGACTTAATTGCAAATGATCAAAAGGTTTAGGATAAAATTGGTATAATTAAAAGGTTTATGACTAAATTAGCATAATATCAAAAGATTAGAAACTTTTTAGTAATTTTCCTTTGCACTAGGGAGCTGTGCTTGTCCTCGATCTTCAAATGTGCCATTGAAGGGTTCTCCGGCATGAACTGCCTCACCTCATTGCTACGCATATCTTCTTCATCCTCTCTGGTGATACAGAGAGCAACATGATTGATAAAAAAACATCCTAAGGTACCTTGAGCTGCTCTGTCCTCCTCTACCTCCTCTCCCACCTCTCTGAGCAAGATCAACCCGACAAAGTGTGCCTACAAAAGCAGAAGAAATGGATTGACACTTAGCTAAGGGGAGTAGTACTAGATGGTGCTAGGGCCAGTGCCAGGTGGGACAGGGAAGAGAAGGGGAGCCAGGAAGGGAAGAGAATCGCCCCCATTATGCATTAGTCTGTGGACGCTCACTCAGGATTAGCTACCCTGGGACGACTAACCGAAGGGGGGCTAGGCTCGGAAAATTTCTCAAACAGCCGCCCGTTGGTCTGAGACTGAGGCAGAGTCGGTATTTAATGAAATTAACTACAAATGAAATCCGACATTGGACAATCGAATTAAGTAAGATAAACACAATGAAGAAATGGAATCAGTTTCAGAAATGTCGCCTGAAGGGCAGAACAGCCGGTGCAAAAGCAAGACGTGAATGGAAAATTTCCGAAATGCCCCCCCATTAAATGCTTAATCCTTAGAATGAGATTAAATAGGATTATTTGAGAGCGAAAATGATAGAACGAAACCAAATCCAGACCGAAGTTCGTTCGCGCTCGGGACTCGATCGGTGCATTCGGCACGCAAACGAGACAAATCAAATCAGATGTCACATCAATCAATCCATCAATCAATCATCAATCAATCAATCATGGCTCAAGTTCCAAAGCCAATCAATCCAATCTTGTCAAAGTACCATAATCACATCAAGTCACTATTCACCAACCTAACACCACTATTACCTATTTTTCCTTTATTTTAATTTGTTATAATCTCACTCTCTCTCCCCCATATGAAGTTCGGCCGGCCCCCATTTCCCTTCCTTGTTCTTCATTTTTTCTCTCATTTTCCTCTCTTCTCCTCCTCATTCTGTCCGCGCGGCCACCGTCTTCAACGCCGTCGTCATCATCCCGTCGCCGCCGTCCACCATCATCATCCAAACCCTGTCGCCTAGGTAAGCTCCTCCACTTCCTTTTTCTTTCATTTTCCGTGGCCATTTGGCCCGTGGAGGAACCCCGACCAGACCCCATCTCAACTCTCTCTCTCTGTTTCCTCTCAAGCCGCCGTGGCTCCGCCCGTCGTGGCGCGTCGCCGGCCACCGTCGGCCACCTCCACCTCACCCCATCATCTTGGTAAGTCCTCTAGTCTTTCTCTCTTCCATTTTCATGACTTGAAGCCCCGAAGAACCCCCCCAACCGGACCCATTCTCGTTTGGTCTCCGTTCGTTCTTCGCGCATCCTTGTGAACCCGATCACCCCAGCTCACTCCACTCGGCCCCTCACCTTCTCTAATGTGTAAAGACGTCATTTTTAGGTCTTGGAAGGCTCACAGGACGCCGGAACACAGCCGCCTCAACCGCCGACCATCTCCCTTGGCCGTGAGCCTATTCGGCCGGTTTAGCTCCGCCGTTCGTCGTTGACATTCACACACTCCATTTTAAGTAAGCTAGCCTCTAATCCCAGCTTAGGAATGGAGCATGCTTGACTTGGTTGCTGGTTTGTATGGTAACCAAGTAGATTAGTTGATAAATGAGTATTTAGGCTAATCTAATTAAGGTTAGTTTTGGTTTTATAAGATGGGTTAATCTTGGGCTTGGACATCTTGAATTGGGCTTCAAATTTGATTATGGCTGGGCTGAAAGGGATGGGCTTAGGCGTGAGAGAGAGTGGGCGAAGGTGTAGATGGGCTTTGGGTTTATTTTGGGCCAAACTAACCTAAAAAGACTTAATGGGCTTAAGTTGTATAATGGGCCATAGGTTGGACACGAAAATTTAAGTAATTTGGGCCTTAATTATGATCTTGGATATAAAATTTATGGCCCAATGATGTACATGGGCCTAAGCTATTAAATTGTGCCTAAAATGACCAAATCGGGCTTAACGGGCTTACCTATAAAATTGGGCTTGGGCCTTACACGAAATTAATAAAATATTGGCCTTGAGATATTTTATCACCCAACATTAAATCATGGGCTTGGGAATAGTAAATGGGCCTTAGACCCTATTAGGCCAAATTTCACTTAATGGGCTTAAACTTAAGAGAGAACCATGGGGCCTTAGTTTGGGCTTAATTAAATTTAATAATATCAAATAAAACCCAAAAGTATTCTCAGACTCTAATTGTGGCCGTTGTTAGGCCAGGTCGAATACCAGAGACTGAGTTTGGACCGAGTCATTGGGCCGAATATGACTGGGTTCCGAAACAGATGGGTTCTAAAGATGACATTAAACACGAAGGGTTCATTTAGGGACTGTCTCAAGAAAAAGTGAAGGTCTAATGCAATACGTGGCAAATATGTGGGGTCCCATTGTGTCCAGTTGGTCGTGATTGCGTTGCGTGTAGGTACCGGTCTACATGTGGCATATCACGATGAATGTGGGATGGGTAGAACAATTGTTGAATTGTTATGCCTCTTTGCTTTTGAAATTCCTGGATTGCCTGTCTGTGATTGACGGCATTGTTGAAATTGTCTGAGCACCATATATTGTGAGCATGGCATGAGTCACCGGAGGTGTGACATGTTGGATGGGCCTGAATGCGTTATTACGCGGGAAGTGGAGAATAAGCGCCAACCTGAGGCGTACCACACGCGGGTTGAGGCCGATGCGAGTGGCACGTGTGTGATGAGCCCTGATGCGTCTTTACGCGGGGAAGTGGAGAGATAAGCGTGCCAACCTGAGGCGTACCACACGCGGGTTGAGGCACGATGCCGAGTGGCAATTGGATGAGCCCTGATGGGAATTGAGAGATAAGCAGGTACATATCCACTAGGATCAGTTGAGGCGGGCTGAAGCATGCATCTGTCTTTGCATATTGAATTGCCGTCATTGTCGGTTGACTGCCCTCTGCATTTTATGGTTTGCATTACCATGCTTAGTTTGACTGTTCACGCGCTGGGGTTGGGTATCTACACAAATGAGGGTACTCGAGTTAGGTGACCTGAATCCCTAGTTACTGGATAGGACCGATCCCATTAGTATACTCTATCCTACGCTAGGATAGTGGTGAGCTTGCTGAGTCCTCGACTCACTGGCGGTAGTTGCCCTTGTTTACAGATCAGGACGCCAGTGATGGCCGCACACCTACTCTTTGGTCTGCCAGTGCAGATGAGTCGAGATTCCCTCCATTTTGATATGATACCGTGATGTGGCTCCGACGTTTGACCATTTGTTGGGTAGATCAGGGTGGTCCCTCATTTTGTACCCCATAGATTTGAGCATGGTTTAGGAGGGATTGTATGTTTTCCAGGACCTCTGAGAGACGCTCCGATTCCCATGGAGGAAGACCCTACCTTTCTACAACCTGCCAAGTATGGGGGAGAGGTAGTCGATCCCGAGTCGCTGCAGGAGTTGCCATCTCCAGGGACGCACAGAGATCGACGGCCATGACGAGGGCGAGGCCATGGATACCGATCAGGAGGAGGACCCCGAGGAGGATCCAGAGGAGGACCCTGAGGAGGAGCCCGAGGACTGAGTCTACTGAAGCTGTCTAGCTTTTTGGAGATAGTGTGAGCGTAGGTGTCGAGACCATGGGTGTTTTCC
>JAGVVM010014091.1:0-13710 GCA_019149425.1 Psidium friedrichsthalianum
CCTTTGACTTACCAGGTGCAGAACAATATAATCCCGATGAGTAGGATCGACGATGCTGTGAGGAGGATCTTGAGGGTTAAATTCGTCATGGGACTTTTCGATAAACCGCTGGCCGATAACAGCCTGGCCAACCAAGTAGGAAGCCCGGTATGTGTTACGGATTAATTTGGCTTAAACGAGCAACAGGATCGATCTTCCAATTCCCAGAATAAGTCTCTCTGGCTAAAATAAACATCACAATGTTGACCAGGAACACAGAGAATTGGCAAGGGAAGCTGTGAGAAAATCACTGGTGCTTCTAAAGAATGGTAAATCCATGGGCAAGCCATTGATTCCGCTTCCTAAGAAAGCACAGAAGATACTTGTCGCCGGAAGTCATGCTGACAACTTGGGCCGTCAATGTGGCGGTTGGACAATACATGGCAAGGACTTAACGGCAACGATCTCACAATCGGTATGGTCCGAGCATATCCTCTTGGATGAAGTCTGAATGAAAAATATTTCAACGTAATTGATGGCATATTGTCGACATGTCGCAGGTACCACGATCCTCGATGCGGTGAAGAGCACCGTCCATCCAGATACCCAAGTAGTCTACAACGAGAACCCCAACGCGAACTTCGTGAAGTCCAACAACTTTGCATACGCCATCGTCGTCATAGGCGAGCCACCTTATGCGGAGACATTCGGCGACAGCTCGAACTTGACCATCTCGAGCCCGGGCCAAGCACTATCAGCAATGTGTGTGCGTCCGTCAAGTGTGTGGTGGTTGTCGTCTCAGGCCGCCCCGTCGTCATCGAGCCCTACGTCTCGAAGATAGATGCCCTGGTGGCCGCTTGGCTTCCCGGGACCGAAGGCCAGGGGGTCGCCGATCTCCTGTTTGGTGACTATGGTTTCACCGGCAAGCTTGCACGGACGTGGTTCAGGAGGGTGGATCAGCTGCCGATGAACGTGGGGGACCCGCATTACGACCCGCTCTACCCGTTCGGGTTTGGCTTGACGACCAAAGGCATCAAGGAGAGCGATCCTACATATTCTTGAAAATTTTCAGGGAGGAGATTGGAATTGTATCTTCGTTAATTTCGTTTGTGCAATGGTGAGATAAAAATATGGGTTTTCGACATCAACCTCTCTTCAATTGTTTGCTGCAACTGCATTTACAGTTGACTTCAGTCAATCGCACAAAAAAACAGAGCTTCGGGACGACTTCCTAATTTCAATCAGAACAACTAGGGAATGTATTGAAATTGTGTCAATTTGATTCTAAAACTTTTTTCTAAGCCAATTGAACGCTAAAACTTTTGTATTTGTATCAATTCAGTTCATCCGACAAATTTTGATCGATCGGCGATGACGGGGGAATGGTCTGCAAGGGTCGCCGTCTTTTTTCTTTTTTTTCCTTCTCCTTCTTATTGAAAAAAGAAAAGAACATAAAAAAAAAGGAAAAAAGAAAATTACAGAAGGATTTGAAAAAAATATTAAATTATTATTAAAAATTATCGCGATAGCATCGGCCGGCAAAGTTGGCAAGATGGATTGAGTTGGCGAAAAAAGGTTTTAAAATTGAATTGACATAATTGTAAATAATTCATGAATTCTTTGGTAATTTTTTCCGAACAATCGTAACAAATTATCCAAAACGGTTGGCTAATGAGGATCTAAATTGCAGATAACCTAAGTCTTAAATACGTGCTATCTTTATCCATCCGAAGTTTGAAGTTGCATGTCTATCCATTCCAAGAGCATAGAAGGAAAACCAAATCAGCTGTTCTCTTGTCGAGATAATGATTTCAATCAATGCCCTCGAAATCATTAGCCAACCGATGTCCAGATTAAGATTGCTGCCAGAACACGTCCATAGCTCTCTGTGGCTATATATATGCATACATGCAGTAGAGGGAGAGAGTCAAAACCAAAGTCAAAGAAATTCAGTCAAGGTTTGTCGCCCCGTTGTAACTTTTGTTTGTTTAGTGGGGGGGAGCTTGAAGTTGAAGAAGCACTGAAGGTTATTTGCAAAGAAAGTCCTGCACTTGTTCGTTGTATTGGCTTTGCTCATGCTGTTAATTTGTTCTGTGGGGGCAGATTTGCTCGTTGTTTTTAAGGGGTTTGCGCTGGTTTCGGCCCTCAGACTTCTTCTTTCTTTTTTTTCTGACTACTTAGATCGGTGGAATCGGGAAATTCTCTATCGCATTAGTGAACTCGGTTACTTCGTTGATCGATCGAAATTTGTTTTGAGTTTTTTCGGTCGGTGGAATGCATCATGTCAACAATGTAGCACCCTTATGTTGGATAGACACGTCGTGTTTTTGGAGTGCATAGATCCCTCGAATTGTAAATTTGCTGTCAATATTGAAGATTGATTTAAAATTTAGATTTTAGGACATAGATGCACGATTTCTCTCGCATTGTGCACATAAGTCCAACCAATCTTCGGTGGAAAGCATCATGTCAATGATGTAAGATCCTTATGTTGGATTAGACAGGTCGCATTTTTGGAGTACTTGAACCCCTCAAATTGATAAATTTGCTTGTCATTTGATTTGAAAATTTAGATTTTAGGACACAATTATGTGATTTCTTCTCAAATTGTGCACATAAGTCCGACCAATCTTCGGTGAAAAGGATCATATCAATGATGTAAGAACCTTATGTTGGATTAGACAAGATTGGTGTATTTTAGAGTACTTAGATCCCTCGAATTGATAAATTTGCTTGTCAATACCGACGATCTTGCAAGACAATTATGCGATTCCTTCTTTTAAATTCAGAGATTACGGTGACAGGTGAAAAAAGATTTGAAGTTATCCTCAAAGCAAAAAATCATAAACACGTCAACAAACTAACTCTCCCCTAAGTCTAGGGAACACAACAGATTATTTCTTAACTCTCTCTCCAGCGCCTTTCTTTCTTAGACCAAGCAAACTTGTGGGTATTCGCTCTTTCATGTTGATGATCACCTTCACTCCTGCAGGACCATTGACATTGGCGAAGCAAAGATGGGAAGCTTTCATTCCTTTCAATGGGGATGATCCTCTTCCTCTGCTGTTGCTCAGCGGTCGCCGCCGTGAGGACGGTACAACCAGCCAAGGCTACTCGAAGTACAAGGACCCCAGTCAGCCCGTCTTACTCGGATAAGAGACCTCATGCAGAGGATGACTCTCGAGGAAAAGATTGGCCAGATGACGCAGCTCGACCACGCCTCGGTTACCCCGGAGATCTGAGGGACTACTCCATTGGCAGCGTACTCAGCGGCGGAGGGAGCGTGCCGTTCCCCAAGGCCAAGGCCCGAGACTGGATGGACATGGTGAACAGCTACCAAAAACGGCTCTCTCTCAGCCGCCTCGGGATCCCGATCATCTATGGCATCGACGCGGTTCACGGGCACAACAATGTGTATCAAGCCACTATATTCCCGCATAATGTCGGTCTGGGGCTACGAGGTAAGCAGTCTTTAGCATCCTATGCGTATATCAAAGTGATTATCAGTGTGTCGATTGCAATGTTATCAACGTAACCATCTTTGTTTGATCATTCTAAGGAGTACAGTTTTGAGGAAAAGTCACCGTTTTATCTTTTCAGGGATCCGGATCTCGTGAAGAGGATCGGGGCCGCGACCGCACGCGAAGTCAGGGCGACGGGGATTACTATGTGTTTGCGCCGTGCATTGCCGTGTGTATCAATTGTTTCTGATAATTTCAACAAAAGTCCGGCTTCGAGTGTTCTCTGCCCATTTACGATTCTCTTTTTCAATCTCGGAACCGTGAATCAGGTATGCAGAGATCCGAGAGGGGCAGGTGCTATGAGAGCTACAGCGAGGATCCATCCGTCGTTCAATCCATGACGTCGATCATCCCCGGGTTGCAAGGCGAACTTCCCGCCGGCGGGAGGAAGGGAGTGCCTTATCTCGGCGGAAAGTAAGCTTTTTTTGTTTTGATTAGGCTAGTATGAGCAACTTTGTACTATTTGACTAAGTCTATGGTGTTATTATCTCACAACTTTGGACAGTGACAAGGTTTTGGCCTGTGCAAAGCACTATGTGGGAGATGGTGGCACCACAGGGGCATCAATGAGAACAACACGGTGGCTGATTGGCATGAACTGTTGAGCATCCACATGCCCGTTACTACTACAAAGCCATAATCGAGGGCGTGTCGACGATTATGGTCTCGTATTCGAGCTGGAACGGAGTGAAGATGCACGCCAACCGCTTCCTTGTCACGAACTTCCTCAAGAACATCATGAACTTCAGGGTGACACTCACTAGTCTCTCCTCTGTCTTGCCATTGTGACTGATGCAGACTGTGGATTGAATTGAATGATTCAACTGTTCCGAAATTCTTGCAGGGCTTTGTAATATCTGATGGGAAGGGATCGACAAGATCACCACCCGGCTGGTGCAAAATACACGTACTCCGTTCAGATGGGGATCGGAGCTGGGATCGACATGGTCAGTGGGCATGGATATCTCCTTTTCTATTCATGCAAAAGTGTCAGATCGCCGAATCTATCTTAATCGGCAAGAGCTTTTTGTTTTGTTTTCTTTCTGCTCCCAGGTCATGGTCCCCTACAATCACACGGTGTTCATCGATACCCTGACCCGACTGGTCAAGGCCGACGTGATCCCCATGAGCCGGATTGACGACGCCGTCGCGAGGATCTTGAGGGTGAAGTTCATGATGGGCCTATTCGAGAACCCTCTGGGCGATCAGACCTTTCTTTCCCATCTTGGAAGCCAGGTTAGACGATGCAAGACCACATTACTTATCAGGATGCACTGTACATAAAAGTTCACACAAGCATTGTTCTATTCCAATTCTGCGCCATTGTAGGAGCATAGGGATTTAGCAAGGGAAGCAGTTAGGAAATCGATGGTTCTGCTGAAGAACGGGCACAAAGCGGATCCCCCGGTGCTGCCACTCGCCAAGAACGCCCCGAAGATACTCGTCGCCGGGACTCATGCCAACAACTTGGGCTATCAATGTGGTGGTTGGACCATCACTTGGCAGGGTGGAAGTGGCAACAACCTAACCAGCGGTACATCCTCTTCTTTAGTACGCTGAATATGCAACAATTGATGCCATGACGTTTTCTGCGTGTTTTAATCAAAGTAGGGAAGTTTCTGATAAAGTTGATTCATGATCTTGTGTGGGCTTTGGCTATAGGGACCACCATCCTAGGCGCGATAAGTAAGGCCGTGGACCTCGATACGGAGGTGGTCTTCAGCGAGAACCCCGACCTCGACTTCGTCCGATCGCACAACTTCTCGACGCCATCGTCGTGGTTGGGGAGCTTCCCTACGCGGAGACGGCGGGAGACAGCACGAACCTGACACTGGCGGAGCCGGGCGGGGACATCATCGAAAAGGTGTGCGGGGCAGTGAAGTGCGTGGTGGTGGTGGTCTCCGGAAGGCCCGTCACAATCGAACCGCGCGTGGCACAGATGGACGCGCTGGTGGCGGCGTGGCTGCCGGGGACCCAGGGGGAAGGGGGTGGCCGATGTCTTGTTCGGGGACTACGGATTCACCGGGAAGTTGCCGAGGACGTGGTCAAGACGGTGGACCAGCTTCCCATGAACGTGGGCGACCCTCACTACGATCCACTCTTCCCATTCGGTTTCGGGCTTACCACCGAGCCCACTGGGGTACAGTGAGGCAGAAAAATGAGCGTAACCAGTTCATCTGGATCTTTAGGTTTTTATCTTATTTTGGAACATTTAGTAGGAGATTCTGTAGGGTATTGCTTTTCCTTACCCTTAGTCATTTAGATCGAAGATGGTTAAAAAAATTTAGCATTTGGAACAGCTTAAGTAATCGTCATTAGGGTACTCCGGTTGTTTCCCATTTGCGGAGTTAAATATTACTTTTTTTTTTTTCCTATTTGTCATATGAATTTGTGGTTTATATTCCCTTGGCGACCTTACGGTTCACCTACAGGAGGAGCCCAAAATGTGAGCTTCCTACCAGCTAAGTAAAACCGACACAACACGACACATGGACACATCATTTCTTAAAATATAAAATTCCAACACGTTAGCATAAATTATATGATAAATTATCATATGTAATGTATGCTAACGTGTTGGAATTTTATATTTAAGAAATGATGTGTCCATGTGTCGTGTTGTGTCGGTTTTACTTAGCTGGTAGGAAGCTCACATTTTGGGCTCCTCCTGTAGGTGAACCGTAAGGTCGCCAAGGGAAATATAAACCACAAATTCATATGACAAATAGGAAAAAAAAAAAAGTAATAATTTAACTCCGCAAAATGGGAAACAACCGGAGTACCCTAATGACGATTACTTAAGCTGTTCCAAATGCTAAATTTTTTTAACCATCTTCGATCTAAATGACTAAGGGTAAGGAAAAGCAATACCCTAACAGAATATCCTACTAAATGTTCCAAAATAAGATAAAAACCTAAAGATCCAGATGAACTGGTTACGCTCAATTTTCTGCCTCACTGTACCCAGTGGGCTCGGTGGTAAGCCGAAACCGAATGGGAAGAGTGGATCGTAGTGAGGGTCGCCCACGTTCATGGGAAGCTGGTCCACCGTCTTGAACCACGTCCTCGGCAACTTCCCGGTGAATCCGTAGTCCCCGAACAAGACATCGGCCACCCCTTCCCCCTGGGTCCCCGGCAGCCACGCCGCCACCAGCGCGTCCATCTGGCCACGCGCGGTTCGATTGTGACGGGCCTTCCGGAGACCACCACCACCACGCACTTCACTGCCCCGCACACCTTTTCGATGATGTCCCCGCCCGGCTCCGCCAGTGTCAGGTTCGTGCTGTCTCCCGCCGTCTCCGCGTAGGGAAGCTCCCCAACCACGACGATGGCGTACGAGAAGTTGTGCGATCGGACGAAGTCGAGGTCGGGTTCTCGCTGAAGACCACCTCCGTATCGAGGTCCACGGCCTTACTTATCGCGCCTAGGATGGTGGTCCTATAGCCAAAGCCCACACAAGATCATGAATCAACTTTATCAGAAACTTCCCTACTTTGATTAAAACACGCAGAAAACGTCATGGCATCAATTGTTGCATATTCAGCGTACTAAAGAAGAGGATGTACCGCTGGTTAGGTTGTTGCCACTTCCACCCTGCCAAGTGATGGTCCAACCACCACATTGATAGCCCAAGTTGTTGGCATGAGTCCCGGCGACGAGTATCTTCGGGGCGTTCTTGGCGAGTGGCAGCACCGGGGGATCCGCTTTGTGCCCGTTCTTCAGCAGAACCAGCGATTTCCTAACTGCTTCCCTTGCTAAATCCCTATGCTCCTACAATGGCGCAGAATTGGAATAGAACAATGCTTGTGTGAACTTTTATGTACAGTGCATCCTGATAAGTAATGTGGTCTTGCATCGTCTAACCTGGCTTCCAAGATGGGAAAGAAAGGTCTGATCGCCCAGAGGGTTCTCGAATAGGCCCATCATGAACTTCACCCTCAAGATCCTCGCGACGGCGTCGTCAATCCGGCTCATGGGGATCACGTCGGCCTTGACCAGTCGGGTCAGGGTATCGATGAACACCGTGTGATTGTAGGGGACCATGACCTGGGAGCAGAAAGAAAACAAAACAAAAAGCTCTTGCCGATTAAGATAGATCGGCGATCTGACACTTTTGCATGAATAGAAAAGGAGATATCCATGCCCACTGACCATGTCGATCCCAGCTCCGATCCCCATCTGAACGGAGTACGTGTAATTTGCACCAGCCGGGGTGGTGATCTTGTCGATCCCTTCCCAATCAGATATTACAAAGCCCTGCAAGAATTTCGGAACAGTTGAATCAATTCAATTCAATCCACAGTCTGCATCAGTCACAAATGGCAAGACAGAGGAGAGACTAGTGAGTGTCACCTGAAGTCATGATGTTCTTGAGGAAGTTCGTGACAAGGAAGCGGTTGGCGTGCATCTTCACTCCGTTCCAGCTCGAATACGAGACCATAATCGTCGACACGCCCTCGATTATGGCTTTGTAGTAACCGGGCATGTGGATGCTCAACAGTTCATGCCAATCAGCCACCGTGTTGTTCTCATTGATGCCCCTTGTGGTGCCACCATCTCCCACATAGTGCTTTGCACAGGCCAAACCTTGTCACTGTCCAAAGTTGTGAGATAATAACACCATAGAACTTAGTCAAATAGTACAAAGGTGCTCATACTAGCCTAATCAAAACAAAAAAAGCTTACTTTCCGCCGAGATAAGGCACTCCCTTCCTCCCGCCGGCGGGAAGTTCGCCTTGCAACCCGGGGATGATCGACGGTCATGGATTGAACGACGGATGGATCCTCGCTGTAGCTCTCATAGCACCTGCCCCATCTCGGATCTCTGCATACCTGATTCACGGTTCCGAGATTGAAAAAGAGAATCGTAAATGGGCAGAGAACACTCGAAGCCGGACTTTTGTTGAAATTATCAGAAACAAATTGATACACACGGCAATGCACGGCGCAAACACATAGTTAATCCCCGTCGCCCTGACTTCGCGTGCGTCGCGGCCCCGATCCTCTTCACGAGATCCGGATCCCTGAAGATAAAACGGTGACTTTTCCTCAAAACTGTACTCCTTAGAATGATCAAACAAAGATGGTTACGTTGATAACATTGCAATCGACACACTGATAATCACTTTGATATACGCATAGGATGCTAAAGACTGCTTACCTCGTAGCCCCAAGACCGACATTATGCGGGAATATAGTGGCTTGATACACATTGTTGTGCCCGTGAACCGCGTCGATGCCATAGATGATCGGGATCCCGAGGCGGCTGGAGAGAGAGCCGTTTTTGGTAGCTGTTCACCATGTCCATCCAGTCTCGGGCCTTGGCCTTGGGGAACGGCACGCTCCCTCGCCGCTGAGTACGCTGCCAATGGAGTAGTCCCTCAGGATCTCCGGGGTAACCGAGGCGTGGTCGAGCTGCGTCATCTGGCCAATCTTTTCCTCGAGAGTCATCCTCTGCATGAGGTCTCTTATCCGAGTAAGACGGGCTGACTGGGGTCCTTGTACTTCGAGTAGCCTTGGCTGGTTGGTACCGTCCTCACGGCGGCGACCGCTGAGCAACAGCAGAGGAAGAGGATCATCCCCATTGAAAGGAATGAAAGCTTCCCATCTTTGCTTCGCCAATGTCAATGGTCCTGCAGGATGAAGGTGATCATCAACATGAAAGAGCGAATACCCACAAGTTTGCTTGGTCTAAGAAAGAAAGGCGCTGGAGAGAGAGTTAAGAAATAATCTGTTGTGTTCCCTAGACTTAGGGGAGAGTTAGTTTGTTGACGTGTTATGATTTTTTGCTTTGAGGATAACTTCAAATCTTTTTTCACCTGTCACCGTAATCTCTGAATTTAAAAGAAGGAATCGCATAATTGTCTTGCAAGATCGTCGGTATTGACAAGCAAATTTATCAATTCGAGGGATCTAAGTACTCTAAAATACACCAATCTTGTCTAATCCAACATAAGGTTCTTACATCATTGATATGATCCTTTTCACCGAAGATGGTCGGACTTATGTGCACAATTTGAGAAGAAATCACATAATTGTGTCCTAAAATCTAAATTTTCAAATCAAATGACAAGCAAATTTATCAATTTGAGGGGTCAAGTACTCCAAAAATGCGACCTGTCTAATCCAACATAAGGATCTTACATCATTGACATGATGCTTTCCACCGAAGATTGGTTGGACTATGTGCACAATGCGAGAAGAAATCGTGCATCTATGTCCTAAAATCTAAAATTTTAAATCAAATCTTCAATATTGACAAGCAAATTTACAATTCGAGGGATCTATGCACTCCAAAAAACACGACGTGTCTAATCCAACATAAGGGTGCTACATTGTTGACATGATGCATTCCACCGACCGAAAAACTCAAAACAAATTTCGATCGATCAACGAAGTAACCGAGTTCACTAATGCGATAGAGAATTTCCCGATTCCACCGATCTAAGTAGTCAGAAAAAAAAAAGAAAGAAGAAGTCTGAGGGCCGAAACCAGCGCAAAACCCCTTAAAAACAACGAGCAAATCTGCCCCCACAGAAACAAATTAACAGCATGAGCAAAGCCAATACAACGAACAAGTGCAGGACTTTCTTTGCAAATAACCTTCAGTGCTTCTTCAACTTCAAGCTCCCCCCCCACTAAACAAACAAAAGTTACAACGGGGCGACAAACCTTGACTGAATTTCTTTGACTTTGGTTTTGACTCTCTCCCTCTACTGCATGTATGCATATATATAGCCACAGAGAGCTATGGACGTGTTCTGGCAGCAATCTTAATCTGGACATCGAGTTGGCTAATGATTTCGAGGGCATTGATTGAAATCATTATCTCGACAAGAGAACAGCTGATTTGGTTTTCCTTCTATGCTCTTGGAATGGATAGACATGCAACTTCAAAACTTCGGATGGATAAAGATAAGCACGTATTTAAGACTTAGGTTATCTGCAATTTAGATCCTCATTAGCCAACCGTTTTGGATAATTTGTTACGATTGTTCGGAAAAAATTACCAAGAATTCATGAATTATTTACAATTATGTCAATTCAATTTTAAAACCTTTTTTCGCCAACTCAATCCATCTTGCCAACTTTGCCGGCCGATGCTATCGCGATAATTTTTAATAATAATTTAATATTTTTTTCAAATCCTTCTTAATTTTCTTTTTTCCTTTTTTTTATGTTCTTTTCTTTTTCAATAAGAAGGAGAAGGAAAAAAAAGAAAAAAGACGGCGACCCTTGCAGACCATTCCCCCGTCATCGCCGATCGATCAAAATTTGTCGGATGAACTGAATTGATACAAATACAAAAGTTTTAGCGTTCAATTGGCTTAGAAAAAAGTTTTAGAATCAAATTGACACAATTTCAATACATTCCCTAGTTGTTCTGATTGAAATTAGGAAGTCGTCCCGAAGCTCTGTTTTTTTGTGCGATTGACTGAAGTCAACTGTAAATGCAGTTGCAGCAAACAATTGAAGAGAGGTTGATGTCGAAAACCATATTTTTATCTCACCATTGCACAAACGAAAATTAACGAAGATACAATTCCAATCTCCTCCCTGAAAATTTTCAAGAATATGTAGGATCGCTCTCCTTGATGCCTTTGGTCGTCAAGCCAAACCCGAACGGGTAGAGCGGGTCGTAATGCGGGTCCCCCACGTTCATCGGCAGCTGATCCACCCTCCTGAACCACGTCCGTGCAAGCTTGCCGGTGAAACCATAGTCACCAAACAGGAGATCGGCGACCCCCTGGCCTTCGGTCCCGGGAAGCCAAGCGGCCACCAGGGCATCTATCTTCGAGACGTAGGCTCGATGACGACGGGGCGGCCTGAGACGACAACCACCACACACTTGACGGACGCACACACATTGCTGATAGTGCTTGGCCCGGGCTCGGAGATGGTCAAGTTCGAGCTGTCGCCGAATGTCTCCGCATAAGGTGGCTCGCCTATGACGACGATGGCGTATGCAAAGTTGTTGGACTTCACGAAGTTCGCGTTGGGGTTCTCGTTGTAGACTACTTGGGTATCTGGATGGACGGTGCTCTTCACCGCATCGAGGATCGTGGTACCTGCGACATGTCGACAATATGCCATCAATTACGTGAAATATTTTTCATTCAGACTTCATCCAAGAGGATATGCTCGGACCATACCGATTGTGAGATCGTTGCCGTTAAGTCCTTGCCATGTAATTGTCCAACCGCCACATTGACGGCCCAAGTTGTCAGCATGACTTCCGGCGACAAGTATCTTCTGTGCTTTCTTAGGAAGCGGAATCAATGGCTTGCCCATGGATTTACCATTCTTTAGAAGCACCAGTGATTTTCTCACAGCTTCCCTTGCCAATTCTCTGTGTTCCTGGTCAACATTGTGATGTTTATTTTAGCCAGAGAGACTTATTCTGGGAATTGGAAAGATCGATCCTGTTGCTCGTTTAAGCCAAATTAATCCGTAACAACATACCGGGCTTCCTACTTGGTTGGCCAGGCTGTTATCGGCCAGCGGTTTATCGAAAAGTCCCATGACGAATTTAACCCTCAAGATCCTCCTCACAGCATCGTCGATCCTACTCATCGGGATTATATTGTTCTGCACCTGGTAAGTCAGGTCATCAAGGAAACTCATTGAAGTGTAGGGCACCATGATCTGCGAGGAAAAAAAGCGATGACAACATGTCTTCTCGAGCTATAAAATCATAACAAATCGAGAATGACATTCCTTTTTGAAACTCACCATGTCGATTCCTGCAGTGACTCCAGCTTGAAAAGAGTAAGAGTAGTTAGCATGAGGAGGAGATGTGATCCTGTCAATGCCCTCCCAATCCGATATGACGAAACCCTGGAAAAATAATGTATTCTCAGCTCTGTTTGTTCATTGGTAATAACAAAAACTTCATGAGTAGGAAAACTTTATGCATCCGAATTCTATGGTCATTTTCGTTGACCTTAAACCTGAATCTAACTGTTTTTCAGGAACCAGGAACAGATCACCGGTTCTGCGTGCATCTTCTTGCCGTTCCAGCTTGATACGATACCATGACTGTGGCGACGCCCTTCCTAATGGCATCCAAGTACGCGGGCATGTGAATGCGATCAGTCCTTTGAAATCAATGGACAGTGTTGTTCTCATTTATGCCATTTGTCGTGCACCGTCTCCCACAAAGTGCTTGCACAGGCCGCGCCTTGTTCCTAAGCAAGAACAACCATACTGATAAGCATAGGACCACGGCAATGCGATGAAGCAAACTTTAGTACACGAGATCGGAGATCGAAAAGTCAACCCGTGAAATCATAGCACTCTCGACCAAGGACAAGGTGTGAATTCAAGCTGTTTTAATACTTTCATGTGGGCAACTCGCGATATGCTCTTTATCAAATCATAGCACTCGAGACCAGGACAATGGTGTGAATTCATAAGCTGTTTAATACTTTCACGTGGGCACGTGCTATATGTTCTGTATCTAGAGGAACACCACAAGATCCACCCCAAAGTGATTTCCCACGTCTGACCATGAAAGAAGTTTCCTGACTTGGCATCAGCACTAAAAGACAGGAGTTTAACATGATTTTCTAACACTGAAATTCATAAATTACATGACTTGAATCTGGATGAAGCCTTTACTTTTCTTCTAGTGCCGAATTATCGACAGAGGGTTTATCTTCATCACCATTTCGGTCTTTGGATAAGTTATGGTCATCACACGGAGGCTTAAAATATATCAAACATCCGGTTCAACATCAACGACGAGCCAAAAATTCATATATGCCCAAGACAAACGTGAACTGCACTAACAAATCCATAAGAAATCATGTAGAGCAGAAAACGTGGATAACCTCATGACCACCAAGCAAAAAAATGAAACAGAATCCAGAAAAGTATCGTCAGTTACAATGGAGGCTCTTACTTTGCCGGCGACAAACGGAATTCCTTGGGAAAACTGGCAGGAGAAGGGTCTCCTTGTAATCCAGGTATGATCTCGGTCATCATCTGGACAATCCGGTGATCCTCGCTGTAGCTTTCGTAGCACCGAGACCCATCTCGGATCGCGGCATACCTGCGAATAAGAACTTTCAGCTGGGGCTCAATGAAGACTCTTTCTTCAGAAAAAATCTCTCGCGAAAGGTTTGTCAAATTTACCGCAATAACCGGGCGCGAAAGCTTAAGGAATACCAGTTGCTCTACTTCAAGTGCAGTAGCGTCCCCAATCTTC
>JAGVVM010014092.1:0-17822 GCA_019149425.1 Psidium friedrichsthalianum
CCCTTCCCTGGCGCCCCGGCGTCTAGCCCGCACGACATGCGTCTACAGTAAGGCCAAGCCGCACCCTTCGAGCCAGATCTCGGAGGAGGCCACGGCAGCTCCTAGAGGAGGGGGAGTCAGCGACGGCGCGTCCGCGGTGCTCTCTGGAGTCCGCCGTTTTTCGCCGCGCTCTACGAAAGGTCAATCAACCACAGCCCGACACCCTTAGGCCCACTCACCAAATTCATAATAACACCTATACACACTTAAGCCTAATTGCACATATTGAAGCCATAACCATCTTGATTAGTACTAACACACATCACATACAAAATATAACATACTAGCCTAAACTAGGAGTAGAGGATGGAGTTATCCTAGAGGGGTCGGTGACGGCGGCCGGAGGCAGGAGACGGGCAGACGGCGGCCGGGCTTCTTCTCGGCGGACAGGAAACCGAGAGAGAGAAGAGAGGTGAGTGAGGTTGGTCGGCGTCCAATCAACGGCCCAAATGGCCACGGCAAAGAAGGGATGAGGACCCTAGACTACCGTGATGGCGGCGGTTGGTAGGCCGACGGGAGGCATAGACGGTGGCGGTTGGTGATGTCGGACGTGAACGACGACGGCGACGGTGGCGCTGGCTACACGGGCCGAGAGAAAGAGAGGACCGGTGAGGTTGGGGGGCGGCTTCAAGGAGGCCTCAAGGCGCGAAACAACAAGGAAAGGAGGACTAAAGGACTGTACCGGAGCGGAGATGGGAACGTGACGGTGGCGGGTTGGCGCTCGACGCTGGGCGACGGGGCGGAGGACTGGTGGCTTGCACGGGCGGCCGGGCGACAAAGCGAACGGGAGAGGCCAGAGCGGGACCGAGCGAGAGGGAGCGAGGGAGACGTCGGGAGAGAGGGGAGAGGGGGTGGCCGAAACAAATGAAGGGGAGGAGAGAGAGACGCAGGAGAGATTATAACAAAATAAAATAAATGGGAATTAGGTGATAATGGGTTAGGTGTAATAGTGACATGATGTGCGGACTTTGACTAGATTTTGATTTCAATTGGAGAATTGTGCCATGATTGATGTGATTAGATGGATTGACATGACATTGATGATGTGACATTTGACCTTTTGACTGCCTGATTTGCGATGCCAAATGCACGGATCGGGTCAGAGCAGCGACGGATTGTGCAGATGGATTGATGTCGGTCTAATTGCGAATATTACTCTCAAAAATCATAATTAATCTTATTCTAAGGACTGAACGTTACCCGGGGCATTTCGGTAATTTTCCAGTACGTCTTGCTTCCGACGTGCACCGACCGTCGGACCTTCAAGAGACATTTCCGAACTGAATCCATTTTCGTCATAAGGGTTATCTTACTATTCGATTGTCCATCGTCGAATTTCAGTTTGCGGTCAATTTCATTAAATACACGAGACTCTGTCTTGCCATCTCAGACAAACGGGCGGTGGTTTTTTTGAGAAAAATTCCCAGATAGCCTTTTCCCCTTTCGGTTGGTCATCTCAGGGTAGCCTAATCCTGAGGTGAGCGTCGACCGAGTGTCTTAACGAAGCATTCCATTCATTTAGAAATTCCGACAAATTGGGTGAATTGCAGACTATGTCACAGGATCGCCTGAGTTCACGACAAGCGACGGCCCAGATAAAGATATCCATCGAGACTAGACGAGGACATCGGTCGGTCAAACTAACATCTAAGGAAGCTATTCGCCAAAACCCATACACACCTGCAGCAATAATGGAGGGGTACCTAGTAAAGGAGATAGACACGATAAACATCAACAATATCTAATCATCATAAGCCCGTTAGGTACAGACTCCAAAAAGGAAATACACCTACTGTCAAAGTCCTACGAAACTAACACACATGACCTAGACTCGACATCGGGTGAGATCACTCTAGCGGCTCAGCCTCGGGGTCGTAGTCTGCCCATGGGTTCATCCTCCTCCTCCAGACTTGGTGTCCATGGGGTCGCCCTCGTACGTGGCCATCAATCAGCAACCGTCCATGGTGACGGAAGCTCCCATCGGCTCTCGGTCAATGATCTCACCTCTATATGCAGCAGGGTCGCATGAGTGTGGGATCGTCCTCCTCCGGTATCGGGACACTCTCAGGGGAACCTCAACACCAAACTCGCCCTCTCGTCATCCAAGCTCGAACCTATGGGGGACGAAAGAGTGTTGCCCTGGTCCACCCATATGGTAGTTAGGTCGTCGGTCCAGAGTGTGGCGTTCATCCACGTAATGGGTGACCTCCGTCTCTATCTTTACGGGCAGTCCAAAAAGCACAGGGGTGCGGCCATCACTGGGGTTTGGGATCTGAAAAGATGGCAAACCACTGCAAATGAGGGGAGACTCAGTAAGCTCACCACTAATCATAGCGTAGGATAGAATATGACAGCAGGTTTGGCCTAACCCGTAGTCTAGTGTTCCTGGTTACTTCACCCCCTGGGGCTCAACTCTCACGAAGGATAGTCGACAGTTCAGGGTCGAACTAAACGGTAACCATGAATAGCCAGATATCAATGATTTTTTTTCGCCACGTATGAGCGAGAAATCAGCACTAATACCATGAACAATATGCAATGCCAAGTGCAAAATCAGTCAACCTCATACTCCCATATGGATCCAGCCCGCGTCTCATACGCATCGTGCTCTTATCTGCCATCCTCATTTGGCTCTATAGATCCGGCCTGCGTCTCATACGCAGCAGGCCCGTTCACAACCCGCGTGTGGTATGCCTCAGGTTGACACGCTTATCTCTCCACTTCCCCGCGAAACACGCCATCAGGGCCAGCCTCCCCTTGCCACTCCTCTAGGTGACACACGTCATGCTTGCCAATCAATTTTTCATCCAGACACGCCTCAAATATAGTATGGAAACCAAATCAAGTGTTCTGAAGAAATAACATATATACCAACACAGCATGAGAATCTAATACTTAGGCACGTCATGTCAATCAGTATAGACAATAGCAAACATGAATACAATTATGTGCCGTACACGCAATTTCGTATCATCGGGGTATAGAGCTGTACTTTATATAAGCTCAAGTTAGGTTCTGGATTTATCGAAGGCCCATGAACCCCATTCAGGTCTTAAGTGAAAACTCGGCCAATCAGCGTTTCTTATAGTAATTCACTGACATCTGAAAGACCCTAAGGCCCATGTTAAAGCCTAAAAGTTACGATGGCCCAATCTAAGCTTAACTAACTCAACTCAAGCCCAACTCATTTCTTGGCCCAACCATCCTTCTCAAGCCCATTTCATTAGTGAGGACATGATTGAAATTTTAGGAGGCCCAATTAATGATGTGAATTTATCGTCCATTGGCCAAGCCCAAATTTACTTCGGCCCGTTAAGCCTAAATCCAACCAATGGGCCCAAATTAGCTTCCTAAGCCCACCTATCAACTCGGGGCCCTAATTCTTTACGTTCCTCAAACCCTTATACGCAACCCATTAGGCCTTAAATTTTCGTCCAAAATCGAGCCCATCAAATTAGACCTAAGCCCATTAACCCAACTTACCATTTTTAACCTAAAATGGCCCCTAAACCACCTACTAACTATGGCCCATCATTTTTCACGCCCCAAACCCTAATCACGGCCCATAGACAATAATTTCCAGCCCAAAACAACATCCCAAGCCCATGGATAAGCCCACATTGACAAATACCCAAAACTAGATTTAATTAGTTCAAGCCAGAATTACCGTTTACCCATTAAACTACTTACACCAAATTACTAATCAAGTCAACCACACACTCAGATACTATATTCCTCATAAAACAATTAGGGGATTTGCTTACGGGAATAGGGCGGTGGTGGCTAAGACAACGCCGGAAGGCCCAAATGGGCCGGTTTGGTGTTCAGGCCCACGGAGGAAGATGGCAACGGCGCGACTTGCTCCGGCGGTTCTCACGGGACGTTAAAAGCCTAAATATGGTAGTATTGTACGTTAGAGAGGGTGAGGGACCGAGTGAAACTAGTCATGGTGGCCAGAGCTCCGCCGGGACAAAAATAACGAGGCAGGAGGAGACAATGAAGATGGAGCTAGTTGGCGTGCATCAAATGGAGGAATCAAGCCACGAAATCAAGAGGAGGAAGGATGTTGGAATACTTTCCAAGGTGCGCGTGGTGGATGTGGTGACGTGGGACGGCCTGAGGGCTGGACAATGGCGACCTTGGGCGTTGGACGGGCGGCGGACGGCTGAACTGAACAAGACAAAGAGAGAGGAAGAAGAGTTGATGGTCGGGTCGGTGCTAATGGCGCTCCTAAGGTTGCGGAAACAATGGAGAAGGAAACAAGGAGCTTACCAAGGCGGAGACGGGGCCGATGGTGGCGGAAGAAGGCCCCGAACGACGACGGCGGCGCGGACGGTACGGGAATGGGCGGTGATGGGCGGTCCAGACGAAGATAAGGGCAAAGAAGAAGAAGAGAGAAGGAGAAGAAGAGAGGGAGGATGGTGGGAGTCGGCCGAATGAAAGGGGTGAGGAGAGATGAGAGAGACTATGGAGATTATAAGACTAAAGTTAATTAAAATGGGTAGTGGAGTAGGTATGGGGAAATGGACATGACAAGTGTACTTGACCTTGGCCTTGATGAGACTTGATTGATTTGCATTGGAAATTGTGCGATTGACATTTGATTGGATTGATGGGACATTGATTGATGTGACATTTGATTTGATTTCGCCTCGATTTGCGTGCCAAATGCAACCGATCTGGTCCCGAGCGCGAAACGGAGTTCAGATGGGAATTGGTTTTGTTTTATCGAGTTCACTCTCAATAATTCTATTTAACCAAATTCTAAGGACTGGGCATTTACTGGGGGCATTTTCGGTAATTTTCCTATTTACGTCTTACTTCACAACGTACACGGCTGTCTGCCCTTCAGGCGAGGTTTTTGCAACTGAATCCATTTCTTCATTGTGACTCTCTTAACAATTCGATTGTCTAATGTCGGGATTTCGGTTCGCGGTAGTCAATCCATTAAATACTGACTCTGTCGAAAATCAGACCAGCGGGCGGCTGTTTGGGAAAAATTTCCCAAGTAGCCCTTTCTCCTTCGGTTAATCGTCCCAGGGTAGCTAATCCTGAGTGAGTATCGACTAGAGCGTACTAATGAAATACATCCATTCGTTTAGAAATACCGATAATTGGGTCGAATTTTCAGACTGTCACATCCTGATGATATGAATTCGCGTGAAGGGCACATGAATGATCCCATGTTTTGCATATTGTCTACACTGATTGACGTGAGCGCCTAAATGTTAGATTGTCATGCTATAATGGTATGCATGTGCATTCTTGGAGAACGCACCTGAGTTGTGCCCTACCAGGTGTTTGAGGCGTGTCTGAATGGAAAATGATTGCAAGTATGACATGTGTCACTGAGAGGTAGTGACAAGGGAGGTCGGCCTGATGAGTGTTTACGCGGGGAAGTTGGAGAAATAAGCGTGTCAACCTGAGGCCCGTTACCACACTCGGATTGGACACGAGCCTGATGCGTACGAAACACGGGCTAGATCCAATTGGGACATATGAGGTCGACAAATTGTGCATCTAGTGTTTGCATATTGTTGAGGCTAATTCGAGATGTATATTACTTATTGTTTGCTTGAGACCTATGTTCTTCATATATTAGGGTTAATGACGGACCGATCCGTGATCCCAGTGAACCCTCGTCCGTACATAGAGAGGGAATTCCGTGTGAGGTTGATTAGCCAAACCCTAGACCACTGGTTTAGGGCCGAACCAAATAGTATACTCTATCCTATGCTGGATTCAGTGGTGAGCCTTACAAGCTCCTGCTAACTGGCGGTCGGTGGTTGCCCATTGTTCTTTTTTTCAGATCCTAGACCCAATGTAGTGATGCCGAACCCCCATTACTTTTGCGTTCTAGCAATGTTCCAGGTAGAGACGGAGGAGAGGTGACCCAACGACGTGGATGAGGACGCGACACTTTGGCATAGACACTTGACGCATCTGGGTGGATCAGGGTTAGTCCCTTTTTGTTTTCTGCCTCATAGGTTCGCAGGCTTTGGATGAGGAGAGGGGAATTTGGTTTCGAGGGCCCAGGGCCCCATATGAGATGTCCAGACAGATACCCGAGGAGGACGACCCCACGCTCATGCGACCTGCTGCTTATGGAGGTGAGGTTATCGATGTGACAGTCTGAAAATTCGACACAATTGTCGGGGATTCTAAATGAATGGAAACACTTCATTAGTACGCTCTGATCAATATTCACTCAGGATTAGCTACCCTGGGACGACTAACCGAAGCGGAAAGGCTACCTGGGAAATTTTCCCAAACAGCCGCCCGTTGGTCTGAAAATTTGACAGAGTCGGTAATTAATGAAATTAATCACAAAATGAAATCCGACAGTGGACAATCGAGGTAGTAAGGTAGCCACGATGAAGAAACGGATTCAGTTTCAGGAACGTCGCCCGAAGGGCAGACAGCCGGTGCATGTCGAGAAGCAAGACGTGAATGGAAAATTACCGAAATGCCCCCGGTAAATGTTCAATCCTTAGAATTAGATCAAATAGGATTATTTGAGGACGAATATGATAGAACGAAACCAAATCCAGACCGAAATTCGTTCGCGCTCGGGACCCGATCGGTGCATTTGGCATGCAAATCAAGACAAGTCAAATCGAATGTCACATCAATCAAGTGTCTTGTCAATAAATCAATCACACCAATCAAATCAAGGGCACAATTTCCCATGCAAATCAATCATGTCAACTCCAAGTACAAGATCACCTCAATTGTCCATTTCCCTAATACCTACTCCCACTATCTTATTTTGAATTTAATTAAACTATGATAAACCTTCTCTCTCCTCCCTTGCTCAAAATTTCGGCCGCTCTCTCTCTCTCCTCCTCCCTCTCATTCTTCCCGACGCCATCTCCTTCTTCTCCATTTTCTTCTCTTCTTCGTCCGCCCGTCCGCCGCGAACACAACCCGTCGCCGTCGTTTCGCGCCGTCCGGCCACTCCACCGGCTTCACCCTCACTTGGTAAGTCCCCTTAGCCTCTTGCTCTTCCATTTCCGCGGCCTAGGGAGCCCCCTTGAACCTCGACCAGACTCCTATCTCTCACACTCTCCCTCTCGGTCAGTTTTCGCTCGCTACCCTTGCACCGCCGTTCCCGCCGCCATTCAGCCGCAGCCGACCACCGCCAGCCACCCTCAACTCTTGGTAAGCCTTCCAACAACCCTTCCCTTGAATGTCGTGGCTTGACTCCCCCATATGATGCCCGAGCCAGCCCCGTTTTCTACGTCTCCTTTGTTCGTCGTTTGGGCCTCGGTGAAGCTCCGGCCATCATAGCCCGTTCCACTCGGCCCCTCACCCTCTCTGATGTGTAAGGACGCCATTTTTAGGTCTGCAAGGTCCCTCGGAGCCGCTGGTACAGCCCGCTCCGCCACCCTCTATTCCCGACGGCCGTGAGCTCCAAACGGCCTCTCGGTGCCTCCTTCGTCGTCGCTGCCCATTCCGCTCCTCCTTGGTAAGCTAGCCTCTAATTCCAGTTTAGGAATGGAGTATGCATGATTTAGTTGCTGATTTGTATGGTGATCTAAGTAGATTAGATGATAAACAAGTATTTTAGGCTAATCTAATTAAGGTTAGTTTGGTTGTCTTGTAAGATGGGTTAATCTTGGGCTTGGAAATCTTGAATTGGGCCTTGTTAAGATAGCACGTGGGCTGGGAATGAAGGTTGGGCGCCTAAATGATGGGCTTAGGAATGTTAATGGGCTTGAGGGTTAGTTCTTAAGCTAATTGGGCCATTTTGCAACATGTGGATCTAAGATAACGTAATAGGCCTTGGAATGGGCGAAAATTCGATTCAATTGGGCCTTAATTATGACCTCGAATATAAAAATTTAGGACCCGATAATGTATATGGGCTTGGACTATTGAATTGGACCTAAAATGACCAAAACGGGCTTAACGGGCTCACTTATAAAATTGGGCTTGGGTCTTGCACGAAAATTTATAAATATTGGGGCCTTGAAATATTTAATTACCTAACCTTAAATCGTGGGCTTGGAACTAGTAAATGGGCCTTAGACCCAATTGGGTTTAATTCAACTTAGTGGGCTCGAATGAAGAAAGAAACATCACGGGCCTCAGTCTGGGCTTGAAGTAAATCTCTTAAGACCCAATTGTATCCTAATAAGATAATGGAGGGCCACGAATAGGCCGGGACCTGAAAATAAATACTGGCTTAGACTTGATCAATGGGCCTATTGGACCGGGATCCGAAATAAATGGGTCCTAAGGATGATATAAACTACGATTGGGTTTATTTGGGGAAATGTCTAAGAGACAGTGAACGATCTATGGAAATACGTGGGGTACCCAGTTGAATCCTGTTGGGTGAGGAACTACGTATGGGGTACCGGGTGTATATGTAGCCTATCCTGGTAAATGTGGATTATTCATATTGTTCCTCGAATTGCCATGCTTCTTGCATATGAAACTTGTGAATGCCCGCTCTGTGATATATATACCGTTTGACATTGTCTGAGTACATTACGTCGTGAGCATGGCATGGATTACCGTGAGGGTGACAGGTAGGATGGGCCCTGATGCGTGTTACGCGGGGAAGTGGAGAGACAAGCGTGCCAACCTAAGGCGTACCACACGCGGGTTGAGGCACGAGCCTGATGCGTATGAGACGCGGGCAGGATCCAGTGGGATCGATTAAAGCGGGCTGAATCACGCATCTGGCTTTGCATACTGAGTATTGTTATTGTTTGTTGATTGCCCATTTACATTTTTCGATATGCTTGTTGCGTTACTATGCGTAGTCTGGCTGTTCACGCTCTGGGACTTGGTTCCCATTACGAGTGAGAGTACCCGAATTAGAGGGCCGGAAACCTTAGTCTACTGGTTAGGACCAAACCACTAGTATACTCTATCCTACGCTAGGATTAGTGGTGAGCTTGCTGAGTTCTCGACTCACTGGCGGTGGTTGCCATGTTTACAGATCCCGGACGCCAGTGATGGCCGAGCCCCCTACACTTTTTGGATTGCCCGTGCAGATAGAGACCGAGATTACCCAGCACGTAGATGAGGACACTATCCTCTAGGAGCGACGACTGACCACCATATGGGTGGATCAGGGTAACCCCCATTTTGTCCCCTATAGATTCGAGGCTTGGAGGAGGGAGGGGATGTTTGGTTTTGAGGGACCCCTCCACGACGCTCCCGTACCTATGGAGGATGACCCTAGACTTCTTCACCCCGTTGCTCATGGAGGTGAGGTGGTGGACCCTGACCCGATGGTAGAGCTGCCGTCCTCAGGTCGCATGGAGGTCGACGGCCACGAGGAGGGCGAGGATATGGACACAGATCCCGAGGAGGAGGACGACCCCCAGGCAGACTACGATCCCGAGGAGGAGCCGCAGGAGTGACCGCATCTGACGTCGAGTCTAGGTTGCCAGAGCGTAGGATTTTGGACCTTAGTGTATGCTTCATTTTGGGGTCTGTACCTAACGCTTGAAAATATATATATAAGAAATGATGTTTTGTATATGTGTTCCCTCTCATATGTGCTACCCCATTATTTTGTGTATGCGTGTATGGATAGAAGGCTCGCTTCCGCAGGTTATGGTTGATCGACGCGTCGTCTGGCCGCGATGGGCATCCTGGGCCGTCGTTGCTCGTAGGCCAGGCGCACGCAGATGTGATTAGTCGTATGAGCCGAGGGATGTCGCGAGCTCGTGGGGTTCGGGGCGTGACAATCGACCCTGAGCCGATGGAGGAGCTCCCGTCCCCAAGACAGACGATGATCGACGGCCACGACGAGGGGCGACCCCATGGACACTGAGCCCTCCTCTCCTAAGCCCGAGGAGGAGCATGACCCTTGGGCAGACTATGACCCCGAGGAGGAGCCGCAGGAGTGACTGCACCAGATGTCGAGTCTAGGTCGTGAGCGTAAGACTTTTGAACCGTAGTTTGTATTTTCTTTCGGGGGTCTGTACCTAACGCTAATGTGATTTTATATATATTTTTGATGTTTTATCGTGACCAACTCTTTCATTCGTTACCCCAATATTGTATGTATGCATGTCTGGGTTGGAGATTTGCTTCCGCAGGTTTAAGTTTGACCAAGGCGTCGTCTGGTAGCGATGGAAGAATTTCCTGGGCCGTCGCTTATCGTGGACCAGGCACACCCGTGCGATTCGTATAGTTGGCGGGATGTCGTGAGCCCGTAGGGTTCGGAGCGTGACATCCCCACTCGAGTGGTATCAGAGCAAGGTTAGCTCGATACGAGACCGTTCGAGGATTGGAGTGATAAGACTGATGATTTTGAGGTAGTTAGATAGACAGACCCTAGACTTAAGGTTAAGAAGGGTAGAATGCATGAATTGATTGGCGCATGTGTTTGCAGAGTTGGATTGTTAGTCTGGTATAGCCATAGACTATGATGTTTTTAGACTAATCTGCAGATGCGTCAGGACTTGAGGTAAGGTTCTTAAACTCAGCTCTGATTGTTGTACCCTGAATGCTGGTTGCTCAGTGTTGGATGTGGATTGGTTGTTGTTGCTTGTGATTGCACGCTTAATCGGCTGTCGCGCGCTGCTTGACCATCATGCATTGCATGGATTTCAATTTCAAAAGCAAATGATTTAGAAATGAAATTGATTTGAAAATAAGGATCTGATTTGAAAGGTACGTGCATGAACCATCATAATTTATTGGACTGGGTAACCGTTAGCCTGGTATGGGACGGGTCTGATGGGATGTCTATAAACCATGAGGAAGCATGGTATGGGACATGTGGAATGGGGCTCTCTTTGGAGGTGAATAATTTGGGACAACTGTTCGCTCCGAGAGCCGACGAGAGCGGGGAGTGGTCGCCGGGGTAGGGACCTAATCAAGGAGCGACTCCCGGCAGGCTTCTAGGTGAGGAGGCAAACAGAGTGGCCCAAGTTATACATTGACAGGGTTGAGTCTAGGTGTCTACCGAGTCCAATTGCATTAAAAGCTGTAGCGAACTTTACATGCATATTCATGTCAGTAGACGCGATAGCAGGCGAAAGCTTGGATGGTAGTTTTAGAATTCTAATTCCTGAGGGGAATTATGTTTGGTTTAGGTGAGAGATAGTAGAAAGGATGAGCAATAGGGGCAGAAGACAGAGCGCAGCTGCGTCGAGCTCAAGGGCTCTAGCACCTGAGGGAGACCCAAGAATTGAAGAGATGATGAGGGTGTTGACGAAGGTTAGCAACTTGATGGGTAGGCAGTCTGCCGAGAGAGCTGCCGCTGTTGCCCAAGCAGTTGAGGCCACCTTGGCCGCTGCAAATGGAGCCAATGGAGGCAATAGGCATGGTAATAGAGGACACCAGACCCATCACATAGTAGAGCAATTCTTGAAACTGCAACCGTCTAAGTTCGACGGTAGTGGAGGACCTAAAGCAGCTGCCTTATGGATCGAGCAACTGGAGAAGGCATTCACTGTACTGGGATGCACGGATGAAGAGAAGGTCTCACTGGCAACCTATCAGCTCCAGAGCATAGCTGATGACTGGTGGAAGGCCACTCGAGGGCGAGTCTTTCCAGAAGGAGTGAGGCCGAACTGGACTGCCTTTTGTGCAGCGTTCAATGGAAAGTACTTTTTCGAAGCTGCTCAGGAAAGGAAGATGGAGGAGTTCATAAGACTCCGTCAGCGACAGATAACCGTAGATTAATATGAGGGCGAGTTCGCCAGACTGTCCAAGTTTGCCCAAAGACTGATAGAGGACCCGTGGGACAAGGCAAGAAGGTTTAGAGAAGGATTGATGCCTGAGTTGAACAGCATGCTGATTGCCACTAGGCTGAGAGACTATAATGAGATGTACGAAAGGGCCTTAGCGATTGAGCGGGACTAGTTGGAGAAGGCTGCCGCATCTGGATCGCAGTTCATGCCGGAAGAGATCATAGAAATTTTGGCAAGCGGCCGATGAGAGACAACCAAGGTTTATCCCACCAGCTAAGAGGACCTTGGGGAAACCATCATCCTCAGCGGGACCAAACTGCCGTGACTGTGGCAGAAGACACGGGAACAACCCTTGCCCGAAGAAGACAGGTGGATGCTTTGGCTACGGACAATTGGGACATCAACTGAGGAACTGCCCGAAGAGGGGCCCGAGACCGCAGTTCCAGCAGCAGCAACGGCAGATGGTGGCCGCTCCTCAAGGGAACCTGAACCGTCCACCTGCCCAAGGACGAGTCTACGCAGTGGCGCGAAAAGAGGCTGAGAACGCACCTGGGGTGATCACAGGTACCGTCTTTCTCTGTGGTCATACCGCCTATGCATTATTTGATCTTGGTGCATCGTACTCCTTCGTGTATGCGCAATTTGTTGAACTGTTTGGGCTAGAAGTTAGACCGTTAGATGTTGCCTTACACGTAGCCACCCCATTGAAGGATAGAGTAATTATCATGTTGGGATGCAAAGGGTGTAAGATAGCTTTGGGCGATAGAATGGAAGAAATCGATTTGGCTGTCCTGCCCATGTATGACTTCGATGTGATTGTCGGTATGGACTGGTTAGTCAGACATGGGGCTGTTATAGATTGTGGTAGTAGCATAGTTTGATTGAACCCAGTAGATGGCCTTGGATATGAATTTAAGGGAAACCGAGGTGGAACCTCAATTCCTGGATTTCGTCGCTGGAAGTGACCAAGCTAATGGACGAGGGTTGTCCAGGCTTCTTAGCATCAGTGATAGACTCGTCAGTGCAAGAAGTGAAGTTGGAAGAAGTTCCTATAGTGAGAGATTACCCGGATGTATTCCCTCAAGAGTTGCATGGTTTACCATCAGAGCGTGAGATAGAATTCGAAATTGAATTGGCACTTGGGACTGAGCCTATCTCAAAAGCACCGTATAGAATGTCATTGTCGGAGTTAAAGGAGTTGAAGGTGCAGTTGTAAGAGCTACTGGATAAAAAGTTTATCCGCCCTAGTGCTTCACCATGGGGAGCTCCGGTGCTGTTTGTCAAGAAGAAGGACGGATCGCTAAGGCTGTGCATCGACTATAGGTAGCTAAATCAGGTGACGATTAAGAACAAGTACCCTCTGCTAAGGATTGATGATATGTTCGATCAGCTTCAAGGAGCGTGCGTGTTCTCGAAGATAGACTTAAGGACAGGATATCACCAATTGAGGATTAAGAAGGAGGACATTCCAAAGACGGCTTTTAGGACGAGATATGGGCACTATGAGTTCACTGTCATGCCATTTGGACTAACGAATGCCCCAGCCGCGTTTATGGATATGATGAATCGACTGTTCAAGGAGTTTCTGGATCAGTTCGTGATAGTTTTCATCGATGACATCCTGCTGTACTCGAAGAACTCCGAAGACCACGAGGGACATCTGAGGACTATTCTACAGACACTGAGAAACATTCATTGTATGCTAAGTTTAGTAAATGTGAGTTCTGGCTGAGTAGAGTGGCATTCCTTGGACATATAGTATCTGGTGAAGGGATATCAGTGGATCTAGCCAAGATCAAAGCTGTAGAGAAGTGGCCGAGGCCTACAACCGTGACTAAACTACAAAGTTTTCTCGGATTAGCTGGATATTATAGACGCTTCGTGGAAAGGTTCTCCGCGATAGCTGCCCCATTGACGCGCCTGCTAAAGAAGGAAACGAAGTTTGAATGGACCGCGAAGTGTGAAGAGAGCTTCCAGGAGCTGAAGAATCGATTGACTTCCGCACCAGTGTTAACCATCCCGTCTAGACCTGGAGGATTCGAAATTTATAGCGACGCTTCGCTAAGAGGACTGGGATGTGTCTTGATGCAACATGGACGAGTGGTAGCGTATGCATATCGACAACTGAGGCCATACGAGACGAATTATCCGACGCACGATCTGGAGTTGGCCGCAATAGTGTTTGCATTGAAGATTTGGAGGCATTATTTTGTGGGAGAGAAATTTCAGATCTACACCGATCACCAGAGCCTGAAGTATTTATTCTCGTAGAAGGAGCTAAATATGAGGTAGCGTCGTTGGATGGAACTTTTGACGGATTACGACTGCGATATTCTGTACCATCCTGGAAAGGCGAACAAGGTAGCGGATGCTCTGAGCCGAAAGTCAAGCATCGCGCAGATGATGGTTAAGGAGTTGACACTATTAGAAGGAATAAGGGACTCCGCGTTTAAGATCGAGGTAGGAAACCTCTCGAGCCTAATGGCTACACTGCGGGTTGAACCAGAGATTCAAATGAAGATTAAGGAGTTGCAGCTGACGGACCCCGATGTCCAGAAGATAGTATCTGCTGATGCGGGTAAGAGGAAACCGGAATTTCAAGTAACCGAAGAGGGAATATAGTATCTACTCGGTCTCGTTCAATAATTAACTCGTATACTTGGGCCTAGACCTTAACCCATGGTCCACCTCACAGTTAAGACCCATACAACTCTATCCTGAGAGTTCTTTTCCATCTGTCTATTCTATTAGTTTCCCCTAAGGTAAGCCCATTGCCCCGATTTAGTCAAGTTGAGCCTAAAGTCTAATTAAAAACCCATAGTCCCATTTGGAATCTCATCCTTGCTTTTGAGTTATGGTTCTTGTTTGGCCCATCAACATCTCATAAGGTGGTGTTCGAGTCGCCCTCAAAGGCCCATGTTGCAACCCAAGTCGATGCGGCCCACTCTGGGATTAACAATTCAACTCAAGCCCAACCAAGTACTTAGTCCAACCATTGCTCTCAAGCCCACATTTAATTATTAGTGACATGGTTTAGGAAGACCCATTTGATAATGTAAATTTCGTCCAAGGCCCATAAATTACCCAAGCTCGTTATGCCCAAATTCCTCCAATTAGGCCCAAATTGACTTCCTAAGCCCACTCACTATCTTGGGCCCTAAATCTTTACATCCAAACCCACATACACCGCCCATTAGACCTTAAATTTTCGCCTAAACCCAAGCCCATCAAATTGGACTTTAAGCCCATTAACCCAAACTTAGTTATTTTAGCCTAAAAGGGCCCCCAAGCCCATCCATACCTACGGTCCCATCATTTTACAAAGCCCAAGCCACCACCACAAGCCATATACAACGCTTCTAGCCCAAAACAACCCCCAAGGCCTACTGTTTTCGGCCTACCTCCCTATTCACTCCCATTTAGTCCAATTATTTCTAACCTTAATCAGTCATTTTTCCTATGAACCATATATACCAGACCATAATTCAAGCAACCACACATGCATACTCCATTCCTATGCCACGATTAGGAGTTTAGCTTACCAAGATGAGCCGAAAAGGACGCGATGACATGATAGCTAAACCAAATGGGCCGGTTGGGAAGTTCACGGTCCCAAAGGGAATAAACTGTGTAGAGCTGGTTTCGATGGTTTCCCGGAGGTCTTCAAGGGCCTAAAACAATGTTTCCACAGGCCAAGATAGTGAGGAACCAGGGGAGGTAAGGTGTGGCTGGTCGGGTCCCACGGCGCGCGAAATGCAAACGGAGGGCTAAGAGATTAGGGCTGGTTCGGTACCAAATGGATGAGTCCAAACCACAACAATTCAAGGGAGAGGGTGTTGGAAGACTGTCCAAGACTGGACAGCCGAGTGGGGTGGCGGATGGTGGCGAAACGACGACGACGGCACGGCTTGGGCGGACGGCTAGGTGGAACGAGAGAGAGAAGAGAGAGGAGAATGAGGTCGAGTCGTGCTCTTCGAGGGCCATATGGCCACGGAAATGGGAAGGCAAGGACTAGGGGGAACTTACCTTAGCAAGGATGAGGTTGGTGTGGCGTCTAACGGCGCTGGAGGTGGCGGACGGGCGGCCAGCGAGGGGGCGATTGGCGAGCGAGGACCGAGAGGAAATGGAGTCCAAGAGAGGAAGAGAGGAATGAGAGGGAGAGGATGGTGATACTCGGCCGAAATGAAGAAGAGAGGGAGAGAGAAGTTATATTACATAATAGTCAAAATTGGAAGGAATAGTGGGGTGGTTGAGGGGTTTTATGTGATGGGAAGTTGTACTTGAGAATGATGTGATTGACAAGCCTTGGAAATTGTGTGATTGATGGATGACTTGATTGATGGGACATTGATTATGTAGACATTTGATGTGACTTCACCTCGGGAATGCGTGCCAAATGCACTGATTCGGGTCCGCGAGGCGCGAACGACTTCAGACTGGGATCGGTTTTGTTCTGTCACGTTCGTTCCAAAATAATTCCATTTAGTCCAATTCTAAGCATTGAGCACTTTCCCGGGGGGCATTTTCGGTAATTTTCTGTTCACGTCTTGCCTTCGGTCGACGATACCGTGTGACAGTCTGAAATTCGACCATTTATCGAGATCTCTAAATGAATGGAGAACTTCGTTAATACACTGCGTGGTCCGCTCACAATCAAGCGATTAGCTACCCTGGGATGACCAACCGAAGGGGAAAGGCTATCTGGGAATTTTTCCCAATCAGCCGCCCGTTGGTCTGAGACTTGAGGTCAGAGTGCGGTATTTAATGAAATGGAGGTGACGACACAAAAGGAATGAATCTGCCATTAGGACAATCGAAACAGTAAGACAAACATCAATGAAGATGAATCGGTTTCCTACAGAATGTCGACAAGGTCGACAGCCGGTGCAGGGGCGTCGAAGAAGCAAGACGTGAATTGAAAATTACCGAAATGCCCCGGTAAATGCTCATACCTTAGAATGAGACCAATTAGGATTTTTTGAGAGTAGATTCACTAGACCGGACACCAAATCCATCCAAAATTCGTTCGTCAGCTTCGGGACACCGATCGGTGCATTTGCACGGAAACGCAATCCGAGGCAAGTCAAATCGTTTGTCACATCATCGGAATGTCACATCAATCAATCATCAAATCAAATCACATCATGGCGACAACTTCCAGGCAAGTCATCAAGTGTCCCATTCAAGGTCCTAATCAAAGTCACTATTCAATCTAACCCGCACTAATTCATTTTTTCTTCTTTGAAAAAACACCTAGTAGTTATAAAAATCCTATCTTCACTCTCTCTCCTCCCCCATTTGTGGATTTTCGCCGACCCTCTTCTCTCTCTCTCCTCTCCTCTTCTTCTTCTTCGTTTCTTCTCCTTCTTCCGCACGTGGCCGCCGTGTGGGAGCACAGCCGGCCACCGCCCGTGCCCGAACGCCGGACGGAACGGACCGCCACCAACGCCTCATCCTTCGCCTTGGTAAGGCCTCCCTATCCCTCATCTCTTCTTTCCATGACGCATTTGGGCCTTGAAGGTCACGGCCTCGACCGTAACCATCTCTCTCGTCCTCGGGGTTTTTCTAGCCGCCGCCCAACCGCCACGCATCGTCCGTCGTCGTCCAGCCTCCGTGATGCCTCGGTGAGGCCACCCTTGAGCCCTTTCTTCTTGTTATTTGAGTGGCCTTGTGCACCTCCTGAACCGGCCAAGTCCTCACTATCTCTCTCTTCCTCTCGGTCGTTCGTCCGCCGAGAAGAACGCCGGCCGCCGTCCGCCTTTTTCCTCGCCGTCCGACCGCCACTGGTTCGGCCCCTGCTAGGTAAGGCTTCACTCCTAATCCTTGGCCTAGGTTAGTTGTATATGTTAATGGATTGTGAGTTAGTAGCTAATCAAGGTGTTAGAGTATACTATGGGCGATTTATGCAAATTGGGCTTTATGGGCTAACCTTGAGTGTATAAATGGGCC
Source organism: Psidium friedrichsthalianum (assembly GCA_019149425.1). Classification (NCBI taxonomy): domain Eukaryota; kingdom Viridiplantae; phylum Streptophyta; class Magnoliopsida; order Myrtales; family Myrtaceae; genus Psidium; species Psidium friedrichsthalianum. Next base: position 17,655 of record JAGVVM010014092.1, read on the forward strand.
GAGCGTGAGTCCAGTTGAGGAATCAATTTGGGCCTTGAAATTATATATATGGGCTCAATTAGGGGAAAGGCCGTGTGGGATTGTGGGCCAAAGCAAGCTATGGGCCTAGGGAACTAATTTCCATGATATTTGGGCCAATTTGGGAACTGGGCGGGATGGTAGGTGGAA